>SRPT01000668.1:0-16962 GCA_018360205.1 Claviceps digitariae
TTTTTTTTTTTATAAATTTGGACCACACAAGAGGGGAGTTTCTGAGCCCCAACCCTTGACCCGACAAGCAAAATCAGCCAGATTGGATCAAGGCTGCGGCATGCTGTTCAACACAACAAGCCTATAAGTGGCGGCGACAGAATTCTTGGCTCTCGGGTATATTGTCGGTGGCTTCAGGTGTGTGTACTCCAGGGCGGGTGCTTTGTGTGCTGCAGACACGGATCGAGGCGTCCCGTCTAGTGCTGAAAAGTTTTCTTTCTCCTGTTTTCCTTTGTTTTTGTTTCTTTCCTTTTGGATAGGATAGGAGAAAAAAAAAATCATCGACTAGAACTGGATTCCATTTAACCAGACCAGAATGGGATTCGGATCAACCAGGACCATCCATGCGGAGGTGTTGGCAGGAGCAGCTTTGCATAAACCCTCCTAATAAGTCTGCAGGGATGAGACGGCCGTACTCATGCCAAAGGCAAAAAGCTGAGTCTGCAAGTCCTCTTCTGGATTGACGAGTGTCATACTGCGTTGATCAAATGGTGTTGCAAAAATGGCAACACGGCACGTTCTTGGTCCGTTCTGTCAGGGCAGAAGCTATTCGATGCTAATCCACCGTCGGAACCGCCTGGCTGAGGTCTTTTTTGGAAGCATCCGCTGCATGTACATGTGTACAACGTGACCAGTTCTCAATCGGGATCTTAGAGTTGATGATAAAAAAAGATTCTTCATGGCAACCGGGCGACAAAGAGATAGCCTTGGTAAGCTTGAATATCAGTTTCGCAAAGTGATTGCTTTCATGGCGCCATCATGTTCCAACACGTCAGGAAAGGCCCCAATTCCCAAACGTGTAAAATCAGAGCAAAGCCAAAGCCAACTAATAAGCCAACTGGAGCCTCGAGCGAAAAAGCTACGATGATCCAGTGGAGACGACTTGAGCGAGCGCATGTGCATGCGCATGTGCATCTCCCGTAGCGCTGCCGCTCTTGTTCCGAGCTCAATGCCATGGTTGATCATTGCATTTGGGTTGGTTGATCATTGCATTTGATCAATGATCAATTGATGAACACCCGGTTGGTGTCGAGTCTCGATAGCCCTGTCACCTGGCACATGGCACCTGGCATGAGACCAACCTGTAGGCTTCTTGTTACCTCCTACCATCGATGCTGCCATGCTACCAGCTGCTGCTGTCTTGTCTGCTCAAGTCTGCTAGTGTCTGCTAGCATCAGATTTGATCAATTGTTAATGTGCATGTTCCCACTCTGGGCAGGATTCTCATCATTCCCCTGCTTCAGCTACTAGCTTCATAGCTGTGATTTCAGTTCGATCCCTGTCCACAATGCGCGGCCCAGTTTTCGGCAGCCACTCAAAGCGGCCATCTCGTACCTGCATGGAATCTGGGAGCCTACAGCCCTAGCATATGTTGTGTGTGACGAGAATGAGTACTGGCCGCCAACGTACATATGTACATTGTGTGTGTACATATGTATGCATGTACCAGTCAAACCCGACAAGTCGGAAGACAAAGTCCAGAAAGGATACTCTTGCCCAAGCGGTGACGTTGCTCTCGGTGCTTCTTTTGTGTCCCCTTTTCTCCCACCGTCTGTGCCATGTCCTTTTTTAAGGCAAGGAAGTTGCACCACCGACAGCCAACATGCGAGTGACACTCTGACAACTTGACCTCAGACCGCGCTGTGGAAGGCGGCTTGTCATGACTACCTGAGGTACTTCTTAGCTAGGTCGGTACACAAGGAAACATCTGCATGTTTACAGGTATCCATCAGTACAAACAGTCTAACGCACCTACAGCGTGTGGAGGCAGTGTCAAGTCTTTACCCATCACTGCTCCGAGTCAGCACGTCCGTCTGTCGAGACATCTGGAGCTTCCTGGTCCCCCGTTGACTGCTGGATGAGTTGAATGATGGAATCCATCCATCCAGCCAGGTGGCCACCCCAAGGCTTCGTGGTCCACCGTTGGGCAAGGATTTCTCGACAAAGGATTTTCCACTTGCTGCAAGTGGTTTGGCCGTTGCGGATTTGCGAGACACTCGTTCATGGCGCGACCATGATACCACCAACCACGTACGCGCGCACGCACGCACTGCTGCAGGCTCTGGCAAAGCCATTTTTGGCTCATTTGGCGCCCTCTCGTCGGATGGATACTTGCGGTCTAGTAGTAGAAGCAAAAGCAGACATGATGAAAAAAAAAAAACAATTTGATCAAGGAACCAGACATTAAAATGAACCGGGTAATCAGGGAAAGCGCACGCGTTGTTCCTGCCAACTGGTTGAGAATGGCTAGGCGAGCTTGACGTTGATTGGTTCCGTGCTGCTTGCTGCTTGCTGCCTGGTCACGCCCAGCCGTCTCGCCTCGGTACCTCTCAAAGGCCGGAAAGTACCGAGACGCGCTGTCGCTGTCTGGTCGCTGCTTGGTCGGTCGCTGTCTGGTCGCTGTCGGTCGCTGTCGGTCGCTGTCGGTCGCTGTCCACGACTCACGACAGACATCATTCACCTGGAGCGTCGCAGCAAACACAACCAACCCACCGGACGGCCTCCACTTCCAGCACTGGGCAGATCTGGATCCAAGTTAAGTCGAGATCCAGCTGATCTTCCGGTACATGGATGCACTAAGTACACAGGTATTTACCGACCAGGTGCCCAGGTACCAGTACATAGCAAGGACGGAGAATGTGCCGTCCAACCAGAACAAGACCTTGTTCTGCAGCCATCCCCCATTTATGCAGCAAATTGTGAATTTGACACCACCACCACACGCCACGCCACACACCACACGCCACACGCCCTATGGCCACCTTCGCTCTGCTCTCCCGAATCCGAGATTCCCAAGCAACCGAGTCCATATTCAGACCACGCCCGACTTCTGTTTCTTAACATCCCTGCCCTGCCCCTGCTGCAGCTTAGCTTCTGATCCAAACGGCTTGCTGATGGACATCCCCCAGTTCCCTGCCATTGTGCAACGGTGCCATCCAACGCCCAGATTGTCAAGATTGGACCGAGTCTCGCATGATGCCAGCCAGACTTCATAAATACACATGGACAAACATATATCAGCTCTGGCTTGTCACCTCATACCCCACAACTTCTGGGAAAAGTCCATTCGGCCTTACAATTCGAGTGCGAGCCATCATCCATTATCTGAGCAACAGACGGATTGGGGTTTGACGTCTACGGGCCTTCGCAATGCCGATTATACTACCAGCATTACCTTGTTAGGAAGCAAGCAAGCAATTCGTCTCTTGGATAGCGAACCGGTTATTACTTTTCGCAAGGCACCATCATCATAACAACTTCCCTTTAAATTTTTTTTTTCGAGTGTTGACTATCACTGTTGTTGTTGTTGTTGTTGTTTTGTTGTTGTCCTCGTCGTCGCCGTCGTCGCCGTCATCCTCCTCATCCTCCTGACCGTCGTCCTTGTCCTTGCTTCCCCCCACCCCCTGACGCTAATAATCAACAATCCGCCAGGATGTTCGGTACTGGCACAATTGCCTTGTATGCTGGGCACCACCACGATGCGGTCTCCACTCCGGCCTGGAAAAAACATCCAAAGGCAGCACGACCGTCCGCTTCTTCCTCGAAACATCACTCCCAATCGCCCCCAGATCCATTGTTGTTCATGGAGCAGCTTTCGAGTGCCGCCATATCCGACTTTCTTGGACCTGCTGTGGATAGTCCCCCATCTCCCCAGAGGTTGAGGCAGTTCACTAGACAGATGAAACGGACTTCCTACTTACAAAGACAACATGGACACAAATCTGCGTCGTCCGAGTCATCATCCGTCTCTTCCCTGACTTCCTCGGACCGCGTACAACTGGAATCAACACTGGACAGCGCCTCCCTCGTTCGACGATCCTCTATTCAATGCCACGATTACAGCACTCCCTCCCGGGACCGCCCAGAAAGCATACCCAACTTTGGACGGGGCTTCTTTCATCGCCGTGGCAAGTCAAACCGCGAGAGCAGCGCTCACTTGTCCACGGATGCCGAGTACTCGGGAGATGTCGCTAGCGGAAACAGTTCCACAGTTGGAGGAAGAGAAAGTATCTTGCCGTCTATTTTTTTCAGGAGAAAGGCTTCTAGCGACGAGACTGCGCCAAAACGACCATACATATCGCACCCATTCAACTTCCAGCATGTCGAGCACAAGCAAAACGATAATGCGAGGAATCAAGCTTCCCCCATGATATCGTTAAAGGGGTCGAACGGCGTGTCTTCACTCGAGACGGGAGTCAAGTCACGCAACCTTAGTCGCAGTCTGTCCCAGGAGTCTCTAGGCGGAGTAAATGTTGGGCATGCCACTGGAAACAGTACTCGCCCACCTCTGATGCCTCGTCATACTGCTCCGTCTCCAGGGCGCCGCCGGGGACTCAAGCAAATTCGTTCTCAGGAACAGCTTGGCAAGAGTCAGTCGCAGGCCCCTCCTCGACCTCCACGGTCTCCAACTCTGCAACTCGGTGACTTGTCATCGTTTGCTCTGCCGCTGCCCCCTCGAACATCCAGTCGCCAATCCTTGCTCAATCGTCGAGATGTGTCGGCGGCACGCGATTCGGTTGCGAAAATTAATTCAGTCCTGTGGACAAATGTTCGTTATCACCAATCGCCACTCTCACCGCGCTCGCCGCGCTCGCCACTCTCGCCTGGTTTTCCTAGAGAACGGTCGACTGAGGAACTTGGTTCTCAACGATCCATGCCCCCTACTGCACAGACCGACCAACAATATTCATCGGCCGACGAGAAGCGGTTCTCGTGTGTCACATCAGCAGCTCGTGACTCGACGTGGCCACTTTGTGATCCAGCTCTACCAGACGTTCCGGAGGAGGAAGAGCAGCATCATGGGCTACCTCGACGATCCAGACTTAGCGTCGCCAGTAACAACTCTTCCCTCCGGGGTACTCAGTCTGTTCCGATCCTGCGGCACCTGGCCGAATCCCAGAATCATCATCGACAAACGAGTGGAGGGTCGGATACTCTTGGCAGCCTGGACACCACCGGGACAAAGCGATTCACCGACGTTGACGCCCATATTCCGGCTTCTCTGAGCAGTCCAGCACGCGAAAGCTGGGAGGATCTGATTGACTACTGTTATGCGCACGAGGCAGAAGCTAATTGTGACTATCAGTGGGACAGGCCATCCCTCGACATCTCTAGAGAGAGCGTCACTCCACCTGGTAATGCACAAGCGGGCTTGTCATTTGCACTAGACTCAGGGTCCAACACAGCTGGTTCGCCTGCTCGTCAGGCCTTATTCCTCCCTACTGCATCCCAGGTGCCATCTTTGAGCCCGGTCAGCAACACCAGCTCAACACAGTTCGAAGCCGAGGCTCGTACTCCCAACTCCGTCTGCCTCAACAGGTTTCCGTCGCCGCCGCGCGGCGATGGAGAGAACTTGTCCTCAATTGTTTCAAAGCGGTCGTCGAGCGATTTGACGTTTCAAGAGTCCACAACTTGTCATCTGTCACCTTCATCGTTGATTCATTGTGATTGCCACCAAGACTTGCTTCAACATCATGCGGACAAGCAGACGTATAACGACTATGAATTCCTGGTTGACCATTGTCATCAGTCAAAGACATTCCATAACGATACACATTTGTCCTTGGGAAACAACACATTGTTCCCTCTTGCGGATCAGCGAATCAGCACATCTACTACAGCAAGCGGTTCAACGTCCCGTTCATGCTCGATTGAAAGACAATACCGTTCCACCAACTCGTCGTGGTCAACGTTGACTCGACGCACGGCCAGCAGCAGCTCTCTCAGCAAAATGACTGGGACATTGAAACATGATTCCGAAGCACTGCCTACCACTCAGTTTACTGATGTCGCGCAGGACGACGCTAAAGAAGCCGATGCAAGTCGTGCGTCACAAGAAGATGTGCCAGACATGATATCCTCTCCGCTATCGGTAGGAGTCAACACGTCTCACCATAAGAGCCATGCCAGCGAGTCACAGGTTCGCAATAAACTGGCGCCCGTTGTTCCAGCAGAAAGCTCCCGGCCCCCAAGACCAAGGGCACAGACTGCTCATCTCAATGCCCAAGTGCCTCCGCCGGTCGGGCAGTACGCATTGTTTCCCCGAGCACACGTCAAGGTTACTGGGGATCATATCTAAGTCCAATGCAATATCTCAGTGCACATACCCAAAACATAGCAAGGCTCTGTCGTTGATTGTTTTTCTTCTTCTTCTTTTCTTTCGAAAATATTTCATACCTCCTCTTTGTACATTTTTTTTGGATCCCTTCTGGCGTGGAATCCGTCCTTTCCGTCGATGCCTTTTGTTTTGAAGCTCCTGTCGTTTCGATGACGAACAAGACGGAAGAACAGGAGATGGAACCCTGCAACGGCAGAGATGCGTAATTCCATCTACCCCTTTGAATTGCCAAAATAGGTTTCTGTCTGCGTGACAGGGCGTCACGATATCGACAAAACAAGGAATGGGATCCTTTGTCTTTTTACTATATGCAGCGAGTTTTCGTCTTTCTTGTTTCTTTCTTTCTTTCTTCTTCTTTAATTTTCTTGTCTATTTCATTTTCTTTTCCTATGTATTGTATCTACGGCCCGTCTAAAAAAGGACCAAAGGGCAGGGACAGGGAAAAAAAAAGGGAAAGTCGGATTTATGCCCGTGGCTGGTTCTCAAGGCAGATTACCGTAATACCGCGGCCGTAGTTGATCGGGTGTGGCTGGGATTTCAAACAAGGTATACATTTATACATACATATATACATAATTGGGTCGAGTCTGCGAATACGAAACATCAAGTGTGTCGAAATACCAATGCCAGCAATGCTGCAACCGCACTGCTTAACAGTGAAACAAAATGGATGGATTTGCAACGTTAAGTAAACTCTTGCAAACGAAGCTCCTGGACGGATCTGCAACGTAAACTAGACCCTCACACAAACGAACCTCCTGAACGGACCAGCAACGTAAACCAGAATCTCACCTACCAACCTCCTCGACACGGAATCCCTCCAATCCATGTCCACAAATCGATACCCAGTCATTCACGTCGATGCGTAACGCCTCAACAATTATGCTTTTATCCTTTGTGCTGGGTTATAGGCCCCATCTAGCTAGCTAGCTGGGTATATGACCTACTTGGTGATCCTATACAGGCACCTACATACGACGTAGCCTACATGTGTCTGTAGATGAGCCAAACCAGGGGGAGTAGAAACAGAAACAAACGCCGCCAACCGTTTAAAAAGGGAAAAAAAAGAAGAGAGAAAAAAAAAAGATTACATTCCCATGTACTATACAATGACGGAAATAAATTTCATAGTTCGTCTGTCTTTACAGTTTTCATTTTTTTTTTTTTGGCTTGGTCAGCCTCGAGGTGGTGCGTAACGGAAATACGTGTGTGTTGCGCCATTTTGATCAACCCTCAACGAACCCCCTTTTTGCACTACCCGTAACACACTGCTTGTTTCAGCTCAGCCAGTCCTCTTCTTCTTTTTCGGCCGCTCATCCTCTTCTTGTTCGTCATCTTCGTCCAGTTCCTCTTCTTCTTCTTCATCGTCATCGTCCACACCGCTTTCGGCATCACTGCCGGAGCCGGAGCCGGAGCTGTCGTGGGCACTGTCGTATTCCTCTGCGACGTCGCTGTCGCTGTCGGCATGGAAATCTTCGTCCACACTCTCCTCATCCTCGTCGGCGGAGCCGCGATCTGCTTTGTTGACTACGACTTCGTCGTCCGAGTCGTCCATGTCTTGTTCGCGCAGAGCTGCAGCCAGCATGTTGGCATCTTCGTCGATCTCGTTCTTAACGCGTAGACCCTTGAGTTTGAAGAAGGCCTCGAGGGCTTTGAGATCTTCGCGGTTGATGTTGCTGAATTGGGATGAACCGGCGCCGTTCTTCATGACGACGGTGATGTCAAATGTTGACAGGGTGGAAATGGCGCCACCCACGCGGGAAAACGTGACGGACTGTGTCTGCTCGTAGGCAATGTAGGTAGCCGGCTTTGGCACGAACATGAAGGCCTTTTCTAGACAGTACAGGAAACCTTCGCTGGCTTTGATTGAGCACTTGATGCCAAATTGGCTCCGATGCCTGGATGATATGATTAAGTTAGGGTTTTACGCTTGTGTGTGCCATCATCATCAATCTGGTAGATTGAGGTTTGAATGAAGTGTAAAGAGACAAAAAAAAAAAAAAAAAAAAAAAAAAAAAAAAAAGAGTAAACCTGTATACGCACGTGATAAAGTCCTTTGCTGGAGAAGAGATCTTCTTGTTGGCCAGGCCACGGAAGATCTTGGCAACCACATGATGGAGGGGTTCTTCGTAGTGAGAGTCCAATTTGTCTTTATACTTTGTTTGCAGCTCTGATTCTTCGAGGTTCAGGTCGATGGTGACTTCTTCGTCCTTTTTGAATTGCATGACTACGAAAGGATATCGAGTCTGACCCTGACGCAGAGGAGGGTCTAGACCGATACACAGCATGCAGTGCATTTCGTCTGGCTTGGGCAGAACCATGAACTTTTTGATCGCATCGTACTGTATTTTGTAGTCGTAAGTCTTTCCGCGAAGCCGAAAGGAAGCTTCGTACATGTCAATGTCGAAACGACCTCTATCAAGAGGGGAAGTCGTATGCTGTTAGCGTATATATTTCGTGATTGAGGAATGGGACCTGAACCCTGATCGTACCTTGGAGTGAGATGAAGCACATCGAGAAACGTTGCAATGGTATCGCCTGCCGTCTCTCCAATCTCGGCTTTCTCGATGAGCGTCTCGTAGAACAAGGTGGCAGCATTCTTCTCCTCGGCCTCTTCTTCCTCACCGTCCTCACCATCCTCACCGCGGCCCTCCTTCTTCATAGTCGTCGTGCCTGGAATATAGAAGCGCATTTCTACGAGCTGGTCCCGACCAGCTCCTGCCTTCTTTCCTTTGCCACGCGCACCGCCGAGCTGACCATCGGTGCCTGTATCATTGGAGTTCTGGGGTAATGACATTTCGACCGCCACTTCGTTGCGACCAGCAAGGTTTGTGTTTCCGATTTCTGAGTAGGGTAGCTCAAATGCAGGCTTGTTCTGCACGCTGAATGTGATTTCGGCCTTGGCAAACTCGGCTTTCCCCCAATTCCAGCCACGAAGAGCATGTTCCTTGTTCTCGAGCGCTGTGCTGTACCAATTCTTGAACACCTTGCTTAGACGTTCGTAGTCTTCTTGTTGAAAGCCATCAAGCTGAATGATACCGGAATTGCGTTGCAAGATGCGAATTTCGTAGCCTTTCGCGGCGCGGCTCCATTGCGCACCGCCGATGTTGCTTTGATCAAAGGTGAATGTATCGCCACCATTGGAGGGCTTCCATCCGAAACCAGTCTCGGCAAATCTGCACTTGCCGCTCTCCTTGGACAAATCGAGATAGATGCTGTCGAAACTCTCACTATAGAAATTAACGCATATTAGTTGGGGTTATCGATACAGTTGCGAGCGCATACTCTCCAAATTATGAAGGATAGCGAGGATGGAGCTTCGACGCAGGGTCAAAGAGGAAACGAAAAAATCACGAAGGTTTAAGATGCGCCGTGAGCGTGAACGGAGGGACTGGCAGGAAGCATTCTGGGCCACTCACATGGCAGTCATCTTGAGCGATGTGCAAAAGAGACGTTTGATTCCGATGCACAAGTACAATGAAAGCAAAGTAGTTAGATGAGGGAATGATGGTTGCGCTTGCGCATCTGCGAGCCGAGACGTCGAAACTCGAGAGAATGGGATTTGCGAAGCTTGACCGGCGTTGGCTGCCCAGGTAGCCTGAAGGTGCAGAGTTGATTGGCTGGAGTCCGGCTGCAGTGCACGAATCTGGACACGCGCGGAACAAGAGAAAGACGCGCTGCTAAGGCGTGTTTCGTGGCACACGCATGTTGAGCTAAATTGATTTGCTTAGTCATGCGATGCGGGTGTTGGGGTCGCTTCTCGGTCTTAGTCATGCCTCGCAGGTACCTGGGTACCGTACCTAGGTAGATATCATGGAGTAGTGCTGATTTCTCCACATTCTGGACTCTGGTATCCACCCGCCCCAGCCAACGTCTCCGCTGATGACAGTGCCGCGTGCCCATGCCCATGCCACCCACATGCAACGCCGCCATGACAACATTGAGATTGTCCCTTCCGCCACCATCTCTCCGTCTCTCCAACATCATCTATCTCACATCACAAAACGCACCTTGTTGTTCAGGCTCTCTACTCACAGCCTTTTAGCGTTCTCAACACCCGGCTTTATCTGGCATCGCTGCTCAGGAACGAGGTGCCCGTTTCCAGCGAGTGTTATACGTATGGTGCTGACTTGCGTTGGGGCTGTCTCTAGCCGCCTTTCACCATGTCTTGTATACGTAAAATCACGTCCGTCTTTCTTCTTGCCATCTTAGCTGCACCGTTGCCCGTGTCTGCTTCCAGGTCTCCGCTAGGATACGAAGATGCCGCTGTAGGACAGGAGATCTTCTTGCCTCCTGGTATGATCGTGTCTCCGAACCCGAAATCACCAGATCCACCACAACCAGCCGAACACACCTTTACACTCCGCCACATCTACCATCATGGCACCGACCGACATCCGCGACTTCATCGCCGTCTTGATGTCATGCCCGACGAACCTCGTGTTTACCTTGCCGCCGAGGATGGCCATGCCGAGCACGATTTGCCACATCTCAAGGCACGAAGTCGGGGAGGATTTGTTGAGCGTCTAGTAGATCGCCGACCCTCTATCATAGATCCTATGGTTGCCCGCGCTCGACAAGATGGATACTTTGCCGTTCTCGACGCTTCAGCATGGACACTGGACGAAATTCCCTCCCCCGATATTACCGACAAGGGCACGGTGCTGAGCCTGGCCTACATGGCCGCTGATGCCTATGTGCAGTCAGACTCTCGTCCTGATTGGGAGGATGTCGGCGAACCGTTTAATCGCAGTGCTGACTTTGGATGGCAAAGCGACGGCCTGCGTGGCCACATTTGGGCTGATGCCGATAATTCCACCATTGTCATTGGGTTGAAAGGGACATCGCCTGCCGTCTTTGACGGAGACGGCACAACAACCAATGACAAGATCAACGATAATTTGTTCTTCAGTTGTTGCTGCGCCCAGCAGGGACAGTGGACCTGGCACCAAGTTTGTGACTGTGCGACGGGGACATATGCGTGCAACAGTACCTGCGTGAACAAAGCACTGAGAGAGGAGAGTCGGTACTACAGTGCTGCCCGCGAGCTATATGCCAACGTGACTGAGCGATATCCCAAGTCCAACATATGGGTGGTTGGACACTCGCTGGGGGGGGCCGTCAGTTCGTTGTTGGGACTCACCTACGGTCTGCCCGTGGTCACCTTCGAAGCCGTTCCTGAGGCTTTGGCTGCCACTCGACTTGGCCTGCCAATGCCGCCTGGCTCAGACCCTAATGCTCCTCAGACCAGGCAAAACACTGGAGCGTACCACTTTGGCCACACGGCCGATCCCATATACATTGGCACCTGTAACGGAGCGACTGCGTCTTGTTCCTTTGCCGGTTATGCTCTGGAAACATCTTGCCACACCGGTAGTGAATGTGTGTATGATGTTGTTGCAGACAAGGGCTGGCGCGTGGGAATCGGAACGCACAAGATTCGGGCTGTCATATCGGACGTTATTCTCCAGTACGACGATGTTCCCGAGTGTAATTTGACACCCGAGTGCCGCGACTGCGCCATGTGGAAAATGTATGAGAGTAACGGTACGGAGACCAAGACATCATCGATGCCGTCATCTACAGCTACCCGCACGCGAACCCGTACTTCGACATGCGAGACTCCCGGCTGGTGGGGATGTCTCGACAAGACCACCAGCACCATGATGTCTGTCACGAATAACGGCACAGCTACGACTGCGACTACACCTCACTCGACCTCAACCTCAACCTGCAAAACGCCAGGTTGGTTCGGCTGCAATGATAAGACCACGCCAGTTGAGGCCACTACAACACCGGTCCCGTCCACAACAATCGCTACATCGACCACCTTGGCGACGACGACTTGCGAGACACCTGGTCGGTTCTGGGGTTGTTGGGACGAAAATGGTTCAAGTACAACATGGAGCCCGCTGCCAAGTACGATTACGCGGTCCCATGTAGCTACCAGTGCGCCAACATCCACGCCATGGACTACGACTTCCACACCCACTGCCCTCCCATCGAAGGGTAAATGTCTCCATCGTAGTTGGTTTGGACTGTGCAAAGAAAGGCAAGAAGGTGATGATGAGGATGATGATGATGATGTCATTTCAGACGAAATGTAATCAAATCATGAATTACCGTTCAATCTCATATGAGGTTTTGGCATAGGGCAACCCAACCCAGTCTTGAGAATCAAGAAAGATGGTCTTTGTCTTTATTACCTCGAACAGGTTCCAGTTGACCGCATCATGCTGGTAGACCAATTCTTCTGTGCGCCTTCCTATTTCCTTCTCTTGTCGCGTTTTGTTCAGATGAAATTTTCGAGCGTTCTGTAAGGCTGAGCTTTGTGCTCTGGTCAATTTGTTCACGACATTTGCATGCACATGGTCCTGGTTCTTTTCATTGCCAAAGGAGATATTTATTCTTCTCGGCCTCGCTCTTCACCATTTTAGTCCCATGTCTTTTCTTTCTTTGTTTCGGAAATCAAACGAACTTTTGGCGCTGTGTGTGCGATGGGGTATCTGTTTTCTGATCTCTTGATTTTGGCTAGTTTAAGGCGTTGGAGTTGTATGCATATATGAGTTGGTTACGAAACAGCATTGATAGAATTCACTTTAAAGTAGCTATATGTTGCCTTAAGACACGAGATCTGCTGTTTTTTATCCCGAATCGCTGTGAACAAGTGGATGGGCAGGAAGAGAGCTAAAAAAGGCTGGTAGGCGCAAAAGGCGCTCTGTCACATGACGACATGATGTCAGCAGGCAGAAAGTAGCGTGGCTTGAACGCGTCGCCCAAAGCTCCAGCGCAGCTCTCAATATTTGAAGTTTGAACCGCCAAATTCCCATTTCCAACAAAAACAACCCTCAAAAATGCCGTTACGGCTTGAGTGCCACAACCAGGGCGTTTGCACTTTGACGACCGACGCATCCGTTGCCGCCGAGAAGCTGTCCCGAACGAGAGCACGATGGAGATTGACTCCAAAATGTCGGACCAAGACACATCGCAATTGTCCGACCCGTTAAGCGACCTCGACCTCGACAGCCTCTCTGACAACGATGCACCCGTTCAGCAAACAGCATGGCTCGCCACCACGCGAGAGCGTCGCTCGACCGCTGGCAACAGGATGAAAGCTGTTCTTGCCAACGAAGAGCCCGACTCTGATCTGGAACTCCTCTTTGCCGAGGATGAGAACGATCAAGGATTTTCTGATGTTGGCGAGGACGGCTCCGACGTGCAGATGGATTCATCCTCTGATGATGAAGACGACAACAATGCCAATGCCGACGATTTGGAAGGCGAAAAGGAATTGGAGCGCCAAGCTAAAGCGAAGCGCGCAGCACAGCGGAAACGAAAGGTCCAAGAAGCCATACCTGCAAAGTTCAGGAAAAAGGTTCGAATCGACCCCACAACGACCGCATCCACGCCGCCGCCACCGCGGCCCAAGAAGAAGTCGGAACGGACGTCGTGGCTTCCGTCCGCTTCCGACTTGCCGACGCGAGCATCGTCTCGAAAGACCACTCGCATATCGAAAGAACAGTTGCATCTGCAGATGGCGGAACGCGAGGCTAGAAGACTCAAGCAACTTGCGCAGATGGAGAAGAAGGCGGCCCGGTTGGAGGCGATGAAGAAGCCGCCCATGACGCAGGAAGAGAGACTGGCTGAGGCCGCGATTGTGGAGAAACGTAATAGCAAGAGTCTGAACAGGTGGGAGGAGGCTGAAAAGCAAAGGGAGCAAGAACGCAAGGCGAAGCTCGCTGCGCTCAATCAACGTACTCTCAAGGGACCGTTCATTACTTTCTGGAGCGGAAAGGGCCAATGGGATGATTTGGAGCTGCGTTCATTACGTCCCTACGTGACCGAGGTGGAAGAAAAGCCGAAGAAGAAAAAGGAAAAGGCTGACAAGGGCGGCCCGAAAATGAAGGGCAAGAAGAAGGACGGCGTTAGAGCAACGGACAGTCAGGAGAAGGATGGCGCAATGGGGGAAGAATCCAGACAGACTGAAGATGTAAACAGCACAGACACGAAACATGTCGCAGCTCGGGGTCCGGATGATCTTACCAAGCCAACTGCAGACGTTGAGCCCTCAGCTATTTCAGAAACCAGCCAGACCAACAAAGATGGCCATACGAATGAACATGAATTTGCCGAGACCATGAAACCTTCGAATCCAGCTCAATCTGAAGACGTAATCGCGTCGAGGGAAAGACCACCGCCGAATGCAGAGAATGCTTCATTGCTAGAGAAACAGCTTGAGGTCACACCCAGCAGCAATGTTAACGGCAAATCAAAGGAGGAGTCCAAGCCACCAAGTACAACTGCGAAGATGACAGATGCGCATACGGATTCTGTTGCTGAACAGCCTAACGAAATTACGGCGCCGCGTTCACACCAAGTCGATTGTGTTTCGACAAACATTGACGTGCCTGGCTCACCAAGCAGACGCCCATCATCACCAACACCAGGGACCACATCCGCGACCCCCTTTGCTCCTCCGACCTCAGCCGCACTATCTGATGCGGCAACAACAGATCCTGCAGCACCGCCGCCTCCACCTCCAGTCCATACTACTCTGGCCGCCCCGTCCCTCTTGTCAAGACCATGTGAGCCAAGGCCGTCAGGTATCCTAGCCGCACCTATACTTGCTCCACCACCCGGAATGAGCATGAATGGATCTTTTACAGCAGAAGCTCCCAAGTCGAACATCTTGGCACCACCGACCATCAGCCTTTCAGAACCTAGCCAAGTCTCGCAACCAGAACCGCATGTGTCGACTGAGACGACGGTTTCCGTGGATATCGCCACCAAAACAGAAAGTGCAAACGCCGACAGCCAGCCTTTGTTGAACGAAACGGCTCCCACAAGCAAAGACGTGAGTCCCACGGATCCCGAAGCTCCAACGCCAGCGCTGCCAGAGCCACCTCGTGATATGAATGCGACCCGTAACGGCATCATTTTTCAAAACTTCAACGAGGTTGCCCTGCGGGATAAAAATATTCAGACCCTGGTGCTCTTTGGTCGCAAGATGCCCAAGCTAGCCAGTGAGTACAACCACTTCTAGATCCTCCACACGAACAACCGTCCCCTTTCCCCCTCAACTATCAGTCAAAAATCCCTCCCGTCATATAATCAACAGGGCGAACACCATATACCATTGTCAAAACATATTCGCAGTCCCCCCCCCCCCGAAGCACTAACGTTATCTTTCAAAAACCTCCAGAACCCACACCCCCTCCAGTCTGCGTCATCACCAACCACCCCGCCCGATATCAGGACCCCAAAACCGGTCTCCCCTTCTACAACATGCACGCCTATAAAGAGCTGCAGCGCCTGTACCACGGACAGTACAAGTGGAGCCGCCTCCTGGGCGCGTGGGTAGGCAGCGGCAGCCACGCCGCAAAGGGCGTTCCAGACCGGTTCCTCAATCCGCCCCCAGGCGAGACAGAACCGAAACCTGCGCCTGTGGTCCAAGACAGCCGTGGCGGTGATGAAGACAAGCAAGATGCTGCAGCTCAGTGCACAAAGGCAGACGGGGCTATTTCAGAGCAGCAGCAGCAGCAGCAAACCAAGAATTGTTAAACAAGTCCCGTCGTCGAACCTACCTGTACGACCAACCAACCTCTGAATAAACACAAAAGGTGCCCTGCATGGCACTGGCACTCCATTGAGCAACGTAAAAGCCACACCTGCCACTTTTCTGTCTGTCTGTCTGTCTGTCTGTCTTTTATTCTTTTTTTTTTTTTTTCACCTCTTATGGGATTTTCTTTCTATATATATCTTCCGTTTCCGGGGTGTAGGGGGTTAAGTTTTTGAGGTTTGGAAAAAATCCAGTATATTTGTATTTGTAATTCTCCGTCTCCCTTCCTTCCTTCATCCCTTCCTCGCTTCTTTTCTTCTTCTTCTTTTCTTCGGTTTTCTTGTTCTTTCTTTTTTTTTTTAAAAAAAAAAGAAAAACAATGGCAAAGAAAAGAAGAGATGTATCACGTCATGCACACAAGAGACATGACTGACGAACCATAAATACCCCTTTTTAAATTCCTGTATACAGAACATGAATAATAAGCAGAGGATAGAATTTTGCATAACGGGAAATCATGATCTCTTGATGGAATGTTCATGGATGCTGAGGATGGATAGGAGAGATGCCTTTGGGTTTGGGCACGATAGGAGGTTTGATGGCTTGATTGCTTGTTGTGAACAGGACTGGTGTATCAGACTTGGAAAGAGGCCATCATACATGCTGCTGGTCAATAACCGTTCCATCTATCATGTACGTGGGCAACAAGGAAAACCGAAAATGGGACGCGAAAATATGGACTGCTAGAGCAGAAGAAATATCTCTTATATAAGCCTCTGCCCCTTCTGTTCTACTGACCAAGTCTACTTAACTTGGACTTTACATGCCGCCTCAAGCGTCATAAATGCCCCCATGCCTCCACCAAAGATCTCATCTGGCGAACCTATATTGCATTTCACATGCAATGTAGTACATATCTGGCAATCTTTGCTTTCTTCTGAAAAAACTTGTTGCTGCTAACTATTCTGGTGATGTGGGGTATCATGAAGCTTATATAAGACCACCAAATATGAACCAAATGAACGCCTAAAATGCAAGACTGAAAAAAACAAAGGAAAAAATAACATCCACATGACAGTAATAAGAAAAAAGGAGCACATATCCTGTAGAATATGGTTAGGTCTTGTTTTCACAGCTCTAGTAGGAAAGGTTTTCAGACCATTCTAATCTGACCGTGTACTGTGTGTGATATGGGTATTTTGGTTATGCTTTTACAAAAAAAAAAAAAAAAAAAAGGAAGAGGGGA
>SRPT01000669.1:0-16956 GCA_018360205.1 Claviceps digitariae
TAAGCATTAAAGCTTAGACTTATTAGGGTTCTTACTAATAACCTTTCTTAATATTATATTATTCTACTTAATTTAATAAAATTACTAGTTACTTTTAGTTTTAAAGTAAGTTTTAATCCATTAGATAAGCTCTTTATAGGTTAGGTTCTTATTAGCTAAGTTATTAAAATAGTATATAAAAGCATCCTCTAATAATATTATAGGGAATGCTCTATTCTATATATCTTATAGGATATTATATTTTCTATATTTATCTATAAAGATATTAACCTTTAGGGTTATAAAGTTATATATCTTACTAGTGTATTTATCTTCCTTAGTGTAAATTTTACTAAGCTTACTAAGGATTCTATAGATTTAATTATTTATAGTCTTACTTTATTAATAGAAAGAGCTTTATAAAGGCATAGGGTTATTAGAGTGTAAGAATTCTAGGTACTATTTTCTAGGGGGTCTATAGAAATTCTCTAAATATTAATTATTATAATAAAATACACCTATATTATATAGGGAAGGATACTATTATTACTAAGTAGGGTAAAGGTTTTAGTTAGGGTTTAATAGTATGTTTTTATTACTATACCCCTAGGGAGGGTTAGAGGTTTATTATAGTCTTCCTTAAGGTCTTTAGAATTAGCTAACTACTAGTAAAGTTAAATAGTAGGGTAATAGGTAGTTAGGTAATATTATCTTAATTTTTAGTGCTAGAAATAGTGTTATAATTTACTCCTTAGTATACTTAAGAAGCTTATAAAGATTTAGTGTAATAAACTCTTTAGTGCCTTTATTAAGTAGAATTCTACATTTTTATAAAAGGTCCCTTAGGCTACTTTAAATATATATTTTAATTTTCTTAAAGTATTTAAGAGTTTAGTTATAAAAATTATCTTAGAAGTTCTTAAAGAGTTTTTTTTCTCTCTAGCCTTACTCTTTATAGTACTAAATAATATAGGCTATATAGTTATTTAGTGTAACTACTAATGCTATTACTAAGTTAGGGTTCTTAAATATACTTTCCTATTCTAGTAAAATAGCACTATTAAATAGGCATAGCCTTCTTAGTAGTAAATTCTTTATTAGGTAAATTAAGCTAATAGTTAATAGAGCTCTCTCCCCTTTTAAACTCTAGTTTTTAATTATTTCTTATATTTTATCTTCTATTTATAATAAAGCTATATTATTATTAGTAGTTTAGCCTAGTCTAGTCTATTTTCTCTATAATAAATAGAAGAGGTATTTAGATCTAGAATATAGAGCTATTCTCTCTAATAAAGTCTAGCTATGCTTTTATTATTATAAAGCTACCTTCCTTAGCATAAAAACAGTAGTCTTAGATACTATAGAAGTTATTTCTTCTTTATTAGGAAATACCTTATAAATTTATAGTTAATAGTAACTACTAATTAGTGTTAGTATAACCTTAGAAAGGTTATAAAAGGATAAATAAAGCACTAGTGTAAAAAAGGTTATAAATATAATATATTAGTATTAATAATAATAAAGCTAAAAAGCTAGACTAAGGAAGGTAGCGTTATATATAGAGTTTTCCACTAGCGTTAGGGTTAGTGGGTCTAATTACGCAATGCGCCTAATTAGCATCTATAAATCGGACCTTCCTAAGGTTGTGCCGTTCCACCGAGGTTGTGCCGTTGAGGGCAATTCCAACAATAATAATAAGAGACTTATATAAAAAACCTATATTTTTATACTTTATCCTTCTTTTAAGTATAAAAGTAGCCTTTTAAGACCTTTTTTTATACTTATAGGCACTATTATAATAATAGTAAAAAGCCTATATTTATTAGTAAACCTATTATAATATAATACTTAATATAATTACTTTAGGCACTTTACTTAAGAATAAGATTTCTATATAGCTTCTATAGTATAGTTATTTAGCTATAAAGGTGGTATTATAGGCAGTAGGGTGCATTTTCTTACCGCTCTATTGTATGCTTATAGCCTTAGTTCTTAGGCATTTAGGCTAAGATTATTTCTCTATATAAATCCCCTAGTAAATTTATTCTCTAGAGGATTTAATAGATCATGCTCTCTTTCGCACACACATGTGCCATAGATGTGAAGCAGGGATATGTCGTCCGACATTGCCGCATCACCACCCGCGGCCCTTCTCGGTCAACTTGCAAAGGGCAATCGGGACCTCAATCACGACACGACTCACGACTCACGACTCACGGCGTGGAACCCGACTTGTGGCCCTCTCCCATGGATACTTTATGTAACCAGGGGCCACTGCCGCGCGTCCCAGCGCCGAATCTGACGCCAATGTTCAAGTATCTTGATATCTAGCCTCTATCCGCGTCAACTCCGTTTGAACATGACCTTCGATCCTGGTTCAATCAATGTAACGACAACCTAGGGTTCTTTGGTAGAAAAAAAAGAGAGTGCCTTGACAGTCGCTGCAATTTAGCACTTTCTCGCGTCCATTTCTCCGACCTCTCCATGTATCATTTGGCCTTGATTGTTCTCATTGATCTCCCGACTCATTTTCTTTTACCTACGACCTGCTTTCCTCTAGACGTCTCTCCGGATAGCATTCACGAGTGAACACTGTGCTACAAGTTCCCCTCGAGCACGAATACAATACGCAGGTCAAAGCAATGTATCATCAAACAGCCACCGCGTTGAGGGAAATTACAACAGCATCTGGGACAGAATGTCGAAGTGGCGCTCCACATGGTACAATGAAAAACAATGCATCTTGCTGGATTTAAATTGGATAAATGCAACATGCTTTGCCGAGAAATGCACGTCCCGGTGATTTCTCCGGAATGGCGCATCTTGCAACTTCCTGCGATAATCCTAAACATGGCTGCACGCTGTAGGTGATTCGTGAACCAACGACGTTGTTCAGGCGACTCGAGTCGGAACATCAAGATTGTGCATTCGCGCCAATCAAGGCTCAAGCTTCGCCTTCATCTGACAACTGCTCGTCTGCTTCGTCAGCGGGGAGAAAGGGCGCAATCGAGATTGGACAGTTTTTTGTTTACATTCTCTCCTTTCTTTCCTCCCCCCCTTTTTTTTTGAGGGAGGAGAGGGTGTGCGGTGCGGACCCTCGGCCATTGAATTCTTTGCTATCCTGATAAGACAGTGGTCATTGAGCAAGCCGATCCTGTCGGCTAAGGGCAATGTCATGGCCTACTCTTACCATCCTTACTCCCGCGAGTGGTGCTAATCGCGCGCCTTGACTTCCCCGCAGATTAGGAAATGCGCCGCATGGAAATAGGAAGCGGGGTTATAAAGGGGATGAAAGAAAAGAACAAGGGCAAAAAAAAAAGAAAAAAGTCCAGTGACGGATGGTTGTCAACACGTCGACGCAACCTTTCGTGTACGTCGGCCGTCTGGTCATTTCCTAAAAGAGCGACAACGCTCCACCCCAACATGACAGCTTCAACAATTCATCACCAGCGTTCCGGCCCGCAGTGGCAAATCGGCGCTCGACAAAACCGAGTCATTAACAAGGAGAACAATGGACGGTAAGCAAGTGAGCTTGCAACCCTTTGCAGCCGCCCGAGTTTAAAGGCGGTCGTTGGACTCGTGGGGCCGGCCGGACACTACGTTTTTGGCCTCCCAGGCCCTCGGCTAGGTTGGTTCGTCGGTAAATTGGCTTTTCGTTTTCCTTTCCTTTCTTTTTCTTGCTCCAGTACCGTGCGTGCGAGTCGTTCTTATCGCCCGTGGGTGGCCTAGCCATCTGTCGCATGACGCGTGCGGCACGTGTGCGAGCGGGGGTCTGCTGGCAGCAGGGGGGGGTATATGCGTGTCTGTTTGTAGAAACGGCACTGGGAGAAGCTGGCAACGTCGATCGCGTGTCTCGCCAACTGGGCATTGGCTGAACCAAGTTCCATGTTCCTGGATTTCTGTTTGTACATACACATGGATCAGTGCGCATCGCTACTTACTAGGCGTGTAACCAGTTTCGAGGGGCCGAGATACGACAAAGAAGATTTGTTGGTCGGACTACACGTGTATGAAATGAAATGTTAAAACTGTGTGAATGCACATCCGGAGTCCGACCGATTGCTGGAGAAAGATCCTGGGGTCGGGGAATTTTTGGTTGAAAAGAAAACAAAAACCCCCAATCATCCATCTGCCGATCTGCCGACATGCAGCTCATGCTTGATTACTTCACCTCTGAGTCTCGACGCGACAACATCCTGGTTCGTGAGTTTGATGCACGGAATTCCTTCCCCTTTGTTGTCTTTTCTATTTTCTTCGTGTTGAAAAATCTGGCACCTCAACATATTGGGCCCAGTTGCTGGGGCCGTGAACAAGTCGCAACGCGATGGCTTATCTAGTAGTCTGAGACATCGGAATTAGGGAGTCGTCCTTGTCGCCCTTCGTTGACAGCCGATGACTTTCTTTCCTAGGTCCTGTCCTGTAGAAACCCTCGTCCACCTGGGCCCGATGGTTCGGACAAAGCGCCCTGCACCAACGGGCCCGGATTGCAAGCATTCCGTCTCCACTTTGTTTTGTTGACGGTTACAACCCAGTACCCAGGTACCTGCTAGGAGGTATGGGTACGTCTAGTACTAGTAATCGGTGGTGTGCAAGGGGTGGGCACTAGACACTAGATACTTCCCAGGTAAGTACCTAGGTACCCATTAGGTAAGAGTACCTTCTTAAGATAAAGAAGTTGAGGGTTCAATCGAGATTTCGCTGGGACCAACGCCAACGCCAGGGAAGGCGCTTTGCATCGTATACTTGCCTTGCCATTCGGTTCGCGCTTATCAGAGGACGCCCAGCTGCCAAGGCTGTAGAAGCCGTCGAGGCCGGCTGGCTGCCTGGTTGCCTGCCTGCCTGCCTGTCTGTCTGTGAACGGGCCCTGCGCGTTTCGTGCTTCCGCGGAGTCCCGACTTCGGGCAACCCCCAGACTGCCTCGCTCGTCAGTCCTCCGTATTCACTGCTCTCACTCTCTTCACCCTCGTCGCCCTCGTCGCCCTCGTCACCCAGCGATCGTGCCCCAAGCTGGCAGACAACATTACACATCAACAACCTCTGAAGAGTCTACACCGTCAGCGGCCGTCAGCAGTGACCATCCATCTCCCATTTCCCTCTGACCACATCTCACCACACCTCCAGTCTGCTGCTGTTCGCATCTAGTCCTCACTGCACACAGATGGAGGGGCTGGACTGAAAGACTGCTCCCTCCACAACATTCATCCATCGCCTTGCCAGTCCCCCGGATTTCCGGACCACTCCTGGTCCCTGGACGTCGTGGACATCATCGCCATCGATAAGCCTCCCCAGTGCTCCCTTATCGCTCTCGTCGGCTGATTTCCGCCGACTTTTGCCCCACACTAATCACTCGTTTGTCGCCCTCGCTCTGGCCGGCAGTGCCCAGTTCGCAGTTCGCAGTTCGCCGCAGTTCGCAGTTCGCAGGAGGCAGGACGCGCTCAAAAGTTGTCAGAACCCCCTTTCGCCTCGTGGCCGTTTTTTTTTTCTTTGCTGCCTTTACCAATCCACGCACTCCCGTCTTTCATCCCGGACATTGCAGGCCAAGAGCTGTCTTGCCGTCCGCATCGTCTCTCGTCTCTTACAACATTCACTTTTCCCTCGTCCAGATGCACTAGCGACACATGCTGGCCATATCTGCCCCTCCATCCCCTCCACAACAGTCCACAGCTCACATTGTCGCAATCAGACCCGTCTGTTACTGCATCACACTACAGCCGATAGTCGGGTTTGCTGATGGGAAATTGATTGACCAGAAAATACCCTCGTGATTCCGCCTCAGACAGTACTAGAGAACCATTGGAGGTCTACTGGAGCAAGACAATCACCTTCACGATCTCAATTTCAACTTGCTACCAATTGTCACCCACCCCGCTTCAGCGTTGTCTGTTGTGCGCCCGTTGCGAGCAGCTTGCATTGGCTAGCAAACCCTCTCGTGGCCCCCATAACTGGCCCACTGGCCTACTCGTTTTACGTACAGGCAACCGGCTCTTGATTCTGTCCGTGACGCTGGATTTTGAGGCTTCCAGCCGGCTTTGCAAATACGGTACGACACTAGCTCCTACAGGTACCTCCTCTTTTCCCAGGCGGGCCCTTGTGCTGTTTTTTTTTTTTTTGCGATATTCCACAGTGGCTTCGCCTGTCTCAAAAGCAGACAACCTTTGCTTCCACCACACAATTTTTCACGAGGCCTTCATTTCGTCAGCGCCGTGCTAATAGTCCGAAGCCCCGTCTAGTGGGAAAAAAAAATCAGACAATCCCCTCCTCGCTCCCTATTTCTACCTCGCCCCTTGCCCTCCAAAAAAAAAAAAAAAAGTAGGAAAGAGGAGAAGGAGAGCCAAAATCTTTTCAAAAAAAATACTTCACGACCTCCTGACGATTTGACACCACTATCGAGAGAGATGGCAGCCCAACTCACTGGCCCCATGGCTGCCAGCATTCCTATACACGTCGCCAACGACCAGGGCAACAACTATCGCAAACAACACAAGCACTCACGTTCCTCGTACTCAGAATCATCTCCCTTGGGCAATTCGAGAAATAATTCTTTAACGTTTCGCCCACCCAAGAGGCTCATGCCAACACCAAATAGAACCATTGCCGTCACTAACGCAAGCGGGCGTCAGGCCGCATCCTTGATCCGCGTTGCGACGGCAGTCGGTTACCACGTTCGCGCGCAATTACGAAATCTTCAAGGTGTGGTTGCGACTGAAGTCTCGACGAACCCGAACGTAACTGTCATAGTTGGAGAGCTCTATACCAGACACAAGCCAACCGAGGCGAACAAGGACGTAACCCAGAATGGTCCCATATCGGGTGTTGGTGTCAATCACGAATTGATTGCGAGTCTATTCCGGGGGACTCAGCTCGCCTTCATCAATACTACTTTCTATGGGGACGAGGTACACATTGGCATGGCCCTTGCCGATGCCGCGAAAAAGGCCGGCGTGCAACATTACATATACTCATCCATGCCCGACCACGCAGCGTATAACAAAAACTGGCCGTCGTTGCCCCTGTGGGCAGCCAAGCACAGAGTGGAAGATTATGTGAGAGAACTGGACTTGCCCGCGACCTTTGTGTATACCGGCATTTATAACAACAACTTCACGTCACTCGCCTACCCGTTGTTTTGCATGGAACTGCAACAGGATGGCTCCTTTATTTGGCAAGCACCTTTCCACGAGGATGCCAAGCTACCGTGGTTAGATGCCGAACATGACGTAGGCCCTGCAATCCTGCAGGTGTTCAAGGACGGGCCTGCCAAATGGAGAGGTCAACGGATCGCCCTGGCTTATGAGTACCTCTCACCAAAGGAAGCCTGCAGATTGTTCTCTCGAGGTGTCGGTCGTCCGGTTCACTATGTCCGAGGGCCCATCGAAATCAAAGTACGAATTCCGACCGGATACCGAGAACAACTGGAGGCGCTGGCGAAGCTTTTCAGATTGGACGAGCCCGACCCAAAAAAGCAGCCTCCTTACTTTGGTGACATGAAGCTCGAGATTAGCTGTCCCACCGAAGCGCTAGAGCTGTGGGAAGGACCCAGGGGGCTGGAAGAATATGCACAAGAAATGTTTCCCCTTGAGGAAGAAGCCAATGGATTGACGTGGATGCTGGACGAAGACGAACTTGACCAGAGATTGAATGCGGACGAGAAGTTGCAAGCGACGACAACATCCGTGGAACAGCTCAGACTTCACGACCATGACGAATCTGATGAATCTGACGAAGAAGATGAAGGCCTCGTGATGCGGGGTCTGAAGAGAGACGAGGAGCAATGGCTTGCCTAAGTATCATATTGGTATTTTCAGGTTCCTATAATTACTCGGGCCGCATCAACGCAAGGGATATCAGTGTACGACGTGCTTTCAAATATGATTTTCTGGTTCTGGCGTTTGAATGAATTCGCAAGGATATTTAAGGAAAGTCAAAAGTTGAAACAATAAAAGGGCGGCACTAGAAGCAGAAAAGGGAAGGAAGATTATTTTTTTTTAAAGGAAAAAGAAAAAACAAAGAAGAAAAACGCAGCCACGTTTCTGGTATGAAGTCATGAGGCGAAATGCATGGACTGGGGATTCCTTATATGCTTAATGAATATTAAATGGGGGCCAACCACATCCATCTTCTGTTGCGAAACAAACTACCCACACACCCCCCCCCCTTTTTTTTTTTTTTTTTTCAAAAAAGAAAACCACAAAACAGTACTGCGCATTGCTAGCGTGGCTGTGATTGGGAAAACCAACCATTGCCACGTGCTCTGTCAGGGGCACTATGTGGGAAAGCTGCGACGTTTTGATACGGCAAATACCCAATAAATATCATAATATGCGTGCTTTTTTTCCCGCTGCCTCTGCATCGCAGTAGTGGTGAATCAATTGACAGTGAAGACTAATGGGCATGTGTGAATGGTCTCGACAACTCGCAGCGGCGTGAGCAAGTACGTCTGGTATGGCCTGGTACTTTTTCTTTTCATGCTGCCTTGAAACAAAGCCCCCATAAATTATGCTGTATGATGAACATAGGCGTTACTAAGAATACCTTTTTGCTTCTTACCCATCTAAGCTGTGCAGTCCCATTAACTGGCCAAGTACCTCTCTCCTCTATGTACATGTAGCTCTTCTACCTTGCTTCCCGCAAAACATACCATGTACATACATACAAATTGTACATATGACGTACCGATACATGCAGCATACACACATGCATATGCACACCCACACCCACACACACACACCTAGAACTTGCCCCGCAACAAATTCCCAATCATCTGCCTCCCCGTCAAATGCGTCGTCTTCCACAGGGTCGGAAAGTCCAACGTGCTGGACAGGCCATCCGCGTAGCCAAAGAACAGCATGGGCGGGATCCACCCCCGCGCGTACTCGAGCGCGAAGCACCCCTCTGGCATCTTGTACTGCTTGACCTCGCCGCGACGGAGGTGGTGGATGGTGCCGGCGGGGTAGATCTCGGGGTGGTACTCGCCGGGGACGTAGGCCCATTGCTCGCCGTGGAGGATGTGGAAGTAGTCGTCTGCGGTGTGGCGGCCGGTGTGGCCCTCGGTGCCGATGGCGGTGCCTGTTTGGGGGGGGGGGGGTTGTTAGCTGGGGGAGGGACACGAATATGCTTGTTTCTTTTGTTTCTTTTGTTCGAGGTGTAAGACGCTTATTGGAGGCGTTCTGATAGGTTTGTTTGCTGCGGTGATGGATTCGACTGCGGGAGGATGGACCAACCAAAGATGATGAGATACTCCGTAACGCCTACGTTATTATAAAAAAGACACACAAAGTTAGCCACACACAAGTCCAGTTGATACAATTTCCATGCAGCAGATCCATGAACAAAAGGGGTAGGGGTGGGAGACACATACTCGCATGCAAAATGTACATGGCCCCCATGGCACCCCCCGCGTTGTTAAACACCCAATCCTCATGGACGTTGACATGCGCGCCGTGCGTGCTGTGCAACTCATCGGCGATAAACTTGACCACGGAGCGGGTGTCGTTGCCGTGCTGGGCGAGGGCCCGCGATGACACGTCCTTGAGCTCGTCGAGGCGGAAGATGTAGAAGCGGTGGAGGTTTTGCTCGGCGAGGTAGACCATGCAGGCCAGGAGGGCGGTTAGGAGGCCCAGGATGCTGAGGAGGGATGTGAGGGGGTTGCGGGACGAGGACGACCGGGACCGTGAGGAGGACGAGGTCGGACGCTGGGCCGCGCCGGGGCGCTTGGATTTCGGGGAGGGCATTGCGGGTGAGGGCGAGGGCGGAGGCAGTGGGAGGGGAGGGGAGGAGAGAGGAGGAGCAGGAGGAGCGGGAGGAGGGGAGTAATTAAGTCGATGGCGGTGGGTTGAGGGAAAAAGAACGACCGGCACGGGATGGGAATGGATTGTTGCAGCAATTATAGGAGTTATTGCTGGGGTCTTTTTTTTTTTTTTTTTAGTTTTTTCTCCTTTCCCCCCCGGGACTGGCAAAAAAAGAAGAAAATCATCGGCGGCCCCACATTGTTTTCCTCGGAAGAGCTGGTTTCCGCATGGGGCCATTTTCTGTTTACCTCGCACATGGCATGTACACAATGCGACACAGGTACCTTTGACGCCCTGTTCATGCGAAGAAGTACTTGTGGGCGTTCCATGTTCGTCCCCAGGAGAAAATTGATTTCTTCCAACTTCAGATACAGTGCACAGTTTACTACGACATGGCATGCACCGCTGCGTCAATGTGCTTGCTGGATTGACTGATTGACTGATGCCAAACCTCACCTCTCCAAGGACGGCTTGGCAAAAAAAACAAAAACTACAAAAACCTCGACTGGTTCCCGGTGGAGTACCGCCCACCTAAATCATGGCCAAAAAAAAAAAGAACAAAAAAGCGTCAAGAACAGAACAGAACAGAAATGAAATGAAAAACAAAAGTCCTACACGTACATACCCATAGCCTCGCCGTTCCTGCTCTAGTCCACGTCAGAGTCGCCCAAGACCTCCGTCTTGTCTGGGTCCTCGCCGTCATCGTACACATCGTCCATGAGGGCCGTCTCCTCAACATCCGCATCCCCCATTGTGACATCCCCGTTCGCGTCATCACCATTCTTCACCGCCAGAGACACGTCTGCGTCGTCTCGCACCTCGGTCTTGGCTTTGGGTTTCTTCACCGGAGCAATCACACCCAGCTCCGTCTCGCGTCCTGCCCATCGTGCGAGTCGTCGCGAGCATCGTCTTAGCGCGGCTGCGTACGCGCTAACCTCTTCGCCGTAGTCATCATGTTCAGATGTGAGTAGACATAAGCCACCACGACCCTTCTCCCGAAACTTGGACGTTTTATCTTTGTTGGAGACGTTGCGAATGACTGCATTGTCTCCGTCACTGTCCTCAAACGGATCGTCCTGCGCCTGTACTCTCCTGTATGCTCTGAATATGGCTCCTTCTTGGCGCCGGATCTTGCGGCCCTTGTGGTGCTGTCGTCGTAGACCGCGATCCAGAATGTACTCGACGCGTTCGTTGCGATTGCGCTCAACAGCGAGCTGATGTGCTGTGGGAGGACGCGGCTTCCGGGAGCCAGCGCCTTCTGATCCATGCCTCGCGGGCGATGATCCTTCAAAAACCTGATATTTCAGCCCCAGGCCTCGCCGCCCGCCTCTCCCTACCATAACTCGCGGAGGCGGCGTGGATCTTGTGCTATCTCGGTCAGAATCGTGCTTGGACGGTCGGATGCGAGGCAGAATTGCCGGGCCGTCCTCTGCATTGGCAGCCCGCTTGCCTCGTTTTGTCTCCCTCTCGTTCAGATAGGCCTGGTCCATTTCGAGAATCTTGGCTCTGGTTTTTTGCTTCTCCTGTCCGAACTCTATTTCCTCCAATGTGTCTACGTTCTCCCGGGATCGCTCTTCCTCTGTCATCTCGATCAACTCGGGAACACCCTGATTGGCGACATCCAGACCGTAGTCGACGCCAGCGCCAAAGGGATTCTCTTCACAGCCCTCCTCGGTAAAGTCGGATTCGAGGTAGAACCACATGAGCCACAGAAACGCCATTGCTCGAGAGTGGCTGGTATACTGAGTCTTCATGATCAGATCGTGGAATTCCTGATGATTGGGGAAATGCAGCTCGGCAACTTTTTGCGCCGAATGACACATTGAAAAAATGAGATTGACCGGGTTCGTTCGTGGCACGTCAGCCATTTTTAACTTGTCCAGGGAATTGGGCTCTTCGCGATCCTCGGCACCACCCTTCAAGATGGACTTGAGACGCGGTGCGTCTTGTAACTGTTTGTATGCATGGGCGTCTTGATGGGCCTGTAGTGAGGGAATCGCGTGGTAGGTTCTGAGCTGTGCCCTCATTTCGGGGAAGACTATTGTATTGAGATATGCAAGTCAGCAAACAACAATGAACACGCTGTAAGATGAAGAGATTGTCTCTGGCGCGCGTGCGAGAATGGAAGGTGGGCGACGACCACTTACAATTGAGCGTCGTGTTCATGCGGCCGACATTGACCAGCAAGCACACCATGGCCATTCCTTTGGCTGCATCCCGATCACTCAGTAGCTTGTCTCTCAACACCTTGCTGGTCTTGCTGCTGCGGGACATGGTATCTATGTAGAGATCGGCAAAGCATTGCTTTCCGATGGAAGCGTCGTATGAGTTGGTGAAAACCTTTTGCTCGTTGTCAAAAACGGCTCTGAGAAAATCGTATTGGATATCCTCGCGCCAAAGAGGCTCACCATCCTCCTTTTTCAAATGGCGAATTTTGCCAACCTGATGTGGTGCATCGCCGCCTTTCCCTGACCCTCTTCCCCTGCCTCGGGCAGGCTTCTCTTGCAGCTCGGTGAGCTCATCGGCCATCTGAGTATCTTCGTCGTCGCTGACAGCGTGAGATGCAAAAGACTTGCCGTCTTGGGCGGCGGGAGAGCTGGGGCCTTCCATGTCCGACGTGGCGGCAGCTGAACTCGGCGAAGCGGCCATTTTGAGGTGTGATTTATGGGGTTTTTGTGTTTTATGCGCGTCCGCGTTTGTGTGTTGAGAGAAAGAAGGAGAGAGGGAAAGAAGATTGCACGCGCGTTCACGTTCGTGTTCGCTAGGGCGTCGCGTTGGCATGCAGGTTGTCGAGGTTAACGTTGATGGAAGAGAGGTGCGAAGTGCCGGAGAGAAACGCAAAGAGAGGAAAAAAAAAAAAGACAGATTTGTGTATTACGAAAATGTACAAATTCGCGAGACGCGACTCGGGTCAGCGTCGCATGATTCTAGACGTATGATCGTTTTCGTCCAAGAGCCGAACCAGTCGTGTAATGGAAATGGGCGAGTTAGACGCAATGAGTCCGTGATGCGTAAATGAACCTGAATGCAGAGACGCGGTGATGAATGTGACAGACAGACGAAAGGACAGCGGGCAGGCGGGCGGGCGTTGATGGTGCGGCCTGTGAGGCTTCCTTCAGTCACCTGCCTGGTCGAACATTGAGGTCAACCAGCTTGCCAGCTTGACTGCCTGGGAGGAGGTGGTGGTCCGTGCCTGGCGCTGGGCGACGCTGGTTGCTGCCAGGGACGCGGGCGGGTCCACTTCGAGCCCACATGCACCTCTCACCTCTCCCACGCAAGCCCACTTCGCTCGTCCTTCTCGTCCTTGCAAGTTTCGGCATCAACAACACAACATTGAAATATTCTCGGCCTGTCACGAGCGAGCCCGAGTACTGCTCAGCGGCCACAACGGCCTCCACGCCCGCCGAATTCACTAACCAACAGCATACAAACATACAACGGGACAAGAATATCCATCCGTCTACTATTCCGGTGTCTCCGATTTACAGCCATCAGCCAACACAATTCCGGCCCTAGGTAACCATCACATGGTTGCTGTCAAAGCCGTTCGCCTCATCCAGGAATCCTCTTCCAACCCCGGATCTCGTCTGTCAGTTTGAATCATACGGTCAAACTCCCACTCCTCTCCATCTCAAGAATCCGTCATGTCGACTCCTGTTCACTCGACGCCCATCATGGCAGCACCTGCCGTCGACAGCCCCGGCACCTGGAGACACCCTCGGTTGAACGAGATTACGCGGCGACAAAACGCGACTGCATTCACCGAGAAGAACATTCGACAGATAGCTTACAATGTCGTTGCATTGTTGGCTCTGTGGTCCGCACGGTTGATTGCCAAGTTAAAAATCAATCCTCAACAGTATGCCGTCTCAAAATCCCTGAATGGTTAAAACATGTTTTTTTTCCTTTTCCCGGCTGACATGGAGCTTTTTCTTCGTAGTGTTCCAAGCACCTTCCGAACATACCTTAGCTGGGCGTGGTTCGTATTTCAAATCATTCCCTTGATTCAAATCGGCCTGGCATGCATACCGCTTGTTCGCGCAAAGGACGATCTGGCCGATATTCCCCTGACCGCTGGTCAGCGAAAGCTCTTGGGGCTTTCTCCGTCCTCGGCCCCCCCAACACCTGATGCCAAATTCAGCACACCCCCGCGATACTCGCGAACACCCTCGATTGCAGGCTCTATCGCTAGCAGAGCCAGTTATACTAGTTCACCGCTCTCGGGTCGAGGAAGTCCCGTTGTGCAAGGTTCCTTTGGGGCCACAGGCTCACAGTACTCTCCCGTGAGCAGCCCTCTGTTGCAAAAGAATCTCAGCGGGTTTGGAAACACACGAAGATCCTCGTTTGGCTCAACAAGCCCGTTTGCCCAGAGTACGGCATCAAACATTTTTTCGGATCCTGGGTCTCCGAGCCCGTCTGGAGGCAAGCGCACGAGTGTTGGGCTGAACAGCAAGTGGCTTTATGAGAGAGGAAGGCGATCGTCTGGTACTGCGTGGCTCCAATAAGGATTTGCATGAAAAGGATTGCGAAATGCGATGGGGGGGCCTTATGCGAAAGATTATCAAAACGAGGAGCAACACAAATCATGCATAGACCAAAGTTACGTTTCAGGCGCATAGAGTGTCAGCGTTTTGTATGGTAGCAACGGCGTCAATGGTGCATCAAAGTTCATGATCAGGAGTGCATTGTGCAAATATGAAGTCAATGCTACCAGAGCAGCCAAGCTTGTTTTCGCATTCGGAGCCGAGCCACCAAATGTCACGCCGTCTTGCTTGGATGGTATCAGTCTATATGCTCCGGATCCGGATGGGAAAAGACGAGAAAAATACGGTCGGTGAACCTTTGTAGCCGACGGCGTAGTCTTGAATACGAACCCCGAACCTTCCAGCCAAATGCGCACTGGGCCATTGCCTTGGGCAGCACAACCCGAAAAAAAGAACAATATTTGCAAAGCATAGAAAAAAGAAATCGACGGATTAAAAAATGATGCGTGAACCGGGACTCGAACCCGGGTCGCATGCTTGGGAAGCATGCATGCTAACCGCTACACTATTCACGCTAATGACATGTTTTGGTGGGTCTTTCTCAAATTGAAAATATGAAAACAGCAGGCTTCAAGATATGGCATAGATGAGGGAGTCCAGTGGTGCTCGTGAAGTGCTTTCCCTTTTTCTCTCTTTTCCTCAAGGATATGTTTGCGTCACACATACACAAAGTCCAGACCCCTCCGGCCACGGGCCTCCAATCCCGGACGCCCCGTCAAAGCGGCGCCGCGGCGGCAGCGGGGATTCGCAAACAAACAACATGTCCGCACCTTGAACCCAGCATCTTCCGTCCTTGGATGTTCGCCTCGTATTATCACACTGATTGGGACGACAAAAAACAAAATGAGCGCAGCATTCGTCGTCCCTCCTGGGCCCTGGGCGTGGAGACCCCACACGCTAAAATCGCTAATCGTGGCGATTGCTGTGTGCCAAACTGGAAAACTTTCCGGGAACACTAAGCGTCGGGGTGGGCGGGTCTTTCTGCCGGAGGCTCCGGAACCGGCGGACGAGAGGCATTTTTGCCGTCTTTTGCCTGTTTTTCTTTCTCTTTCTTTTCCGTTTCCCTTTTTGTTTACTTTATGTTAGGGCTACGAATCAAAGACTGGCGTTTTTCACCAACTAAGCTTTGTGTTGGTCTGGATTTTTTCCTTGTTGTACGCTGCATGTTTGAGGATTCCCTCCCGACTACATACATACATACATACATACACACATACACACATACCCAAGCAACAAACGAGCAAAATAATTTTTACAAATCTATTCCCTTTAATTGTCCTTCATTTACTTGGAACTGGAAAAAAAAAAAGAAAAGAAACGAAAGAAGATGCTGATGCAACGCCTTTTCACCGCCATGGGCGCCTCGGCCCCCATCCTCAGCAACTTGACCACCCCGTTTCTGAACCTCACGGCCCTGACGGCCGCAAATGGCGTGTCGCTGTTTGAATGCTGGCAGTTGGCGGCGCCGTTTGAGGAGACGGCCGAGCCGGGCATACAGGGGGCGTTGAAGCTACCGCTGGGGGAGATTGGGAATGTGTCGTATAATGTTTGTCCGCCGCGGTTTGACGGGGGATTTCATCATGCGCCTGCGTTTCAGTACGTTGTATTTCCCTTCCCTTCGCTTCACTCTTTATTTATTTCTTATTTTCTTCATTCATGTGGATTCTCTCCTTTTCTTTTTCTTTAAAAGAAATAGAAAAAGCAAGAAAAAGAGCTAATAAAATCATTCTAGATATGTTCTTGTTTTGAGCGGGCTTGCGCAAATTAGTCTGTACGAGGGCGACGAGCAAGTCTGGCTGCATGGCGGCAAGTATGGGCTCATCATCGCCGCGGACACCGAAGGCCGGACCAAGAATGGGCATCGGACGCAGTATCCCAGTGCGGCGGATACGATTTCTCTGGAGATTCCTATTCGGGATCCGGAAGCGTTCAAGTATACTGTGCTTCATTCAGGGGCGTGTCAAGAGTCGGACATGACGGGGCTGTAAGATTGCTGTCACGAGAGGTAAAACAGAGGGGGCGGGCAAACTTGAGCTTGAAAAATATCTTGATTGATGTCATGTATATGTATGCATGTATGTATCCAAATATAGCGCTAATGATGCAGTCATGCTTGAACCGGTTTAACTCCGTCGCTCTTTATTTCATTTCATTCTTTTTTTTTGTTTTTCTTTTTTTTTTTACGTCCACCTTAATTATATAATTTTTGTCAACATCTGTGTCCCATTTGTCCCGCTGACTGGCGCTAGCGCCAAAGGACACGAAACAACAATTGTCTTGTTCGCCCATCCGGATCCGGGGCCGCCGCTTCGGACACTTGGCACGCTACACAGCGATGGGCCCATCAGCACTGGAGAGGTGGTGGTGGTGCCTTTTTTCTCCACGGCATGAGTTGTAAATGAGGATGGAATTGGACTAGCTGTCCCACGGCTACGGCTTCGATATTGCTTCCATCTCGTGGCTGACAAGTAGATGGACCGTGGGGTTTTCGGCAATTTTTCAAAGAGCGTGGGCAGTCTGGGGACGACTTTGTCACGGCTGTATTATAGAGAAGGGTTAGTATGTTGAAATCTTTTCTTTCTCTCACTTTCTTATTTCTTTTTCTTTTTCTTTTTTTTTTTTAAACAAAAAAAAAAAACTAAAAA
>SRPT01000067.1:0-65539 GCA_018360205.1 Claviceps digitariae
CCCTGTGAGTTATTGGCCCTCTCTTTCTTTCTTGCTTTTTTTTTCTTTTTTTATTTTTCAATTTCTATTTTAGCGCATGGCATGAGATGATGTACATTTATAAAAGGAGGAAAAGTTGTGAGGGAAAAAGAAGAACATCAAATCACAACTCCTTACTCAAAAACTTCATGCTCACACGTACCAATCGCTGCCCTCCTTCTCAGACACCGAAATCGACTGGGTCGCATACATGGAACAGGTCTCGCAATTCGTCGACGGAGAAAGAGACTACATCAGGATGGAGGGCGGGACCGGCCCGCTTGTGTATCCGGCTGCGCATGTGTATACCTACACGGCACTATACTACCTGACGGGGCGGGGGAAGGACATTCTTCTGGCGCAGCAGTTGTTTGCGGTCTTGTACATGGCTACGTTGGCCGTGGTGATGCTGTGTTATTCCAAGGCAAAGGTTGGTTTGGGTTGCGTCCCCGGAATAATGTTTGCATTCACACTTGATACGCTCTCTCTCTCCCCCCCCCCTCTCTCTCTCTCGCGGCTTCAGGGTGCTGATGAATGAATCAAATGGGTGTCATGATTTCAGGTTCCTCCGTTTGTTTTCCCGCTCTTGGTTCTTTCCAAGCGTCTGCACAGCGTGTATGTCTTGCGCTGCTTCAACGACTGCTTCGCCGCCTTTTTCTTCTGGCTCGCCATCTGGTACTTTCAGAATCGGCAGTGGACGCTTGGCAGCATAGCCTACAGCTGGGGTCTGGGGATCAAAATGTCGCTTTTGCTCTCGCTGCCGGCTGTCGCGGTGGTGCTTTTCTTGGGAAGGGGGCTCGGTGGCAGTCTACGAATGGTTCTTCTCATGGCGCAGGTTCAGCTTCTGATTGCTCTTCCGTTCTTGGCCACAAATCCCGGGGGTTACCTGGGCAGAGCATTTGAGCTTACGCGACAATTCAAATTCGAGTGGACGGTAAATTGGCGCATGCTGGGCGAAGATGTGTTCCTGAGCAAGCGGTTTGCTTTAGCACTACTGGCCCTGCATGCACTGGTCCTCCTGCTCTTCATCACCACCCGATGGCTCCAGCCTGCGCGTCGGTCGTTGTCCTCTTTGATAGCGCCTCTCCTCCGCGGCAGGCCGCCATTCAGCCAACAAGATGCTCTCCGGATCTCCGCCCGGATTACCCCCGAATACATCATGACGACCATCCTTTCCGCCAACGCCATTGGACTGCTCTTCGCCAGGTCCCTCCATTACCAATTCTATGCCTACCTCGCCTGGGGAACGCCCTACCTGCTCTGGAAGGCGTCCCCTGCTTTATCCCCCTTTTTTTTCCTGCTCATGGCAGTGCAAGAGGCAGCGTGGAACACCTTTCCCAGCACGGCTCTGAGCTCCACTGCCGTGGTCAGCGTGCTGCTGCTGACAGTAGTAATGGTATATAACGGTACTCGGGAGCCAATCGAGTCGGGGGAGCGTAAAAACGTAAAGGAGACCAAGAAGACGAGGTGATTCTTAGAAAGCGTTCCAAAAAGGACGCGTGGTTTTTTTTTTTTTTCTCTTTTAATTGTTTGAAGAAATCAATCTTCTTCCGAGTCACTGGGCGGCATCTTGCCCACAACGGAGTCGTCTTCGTCATCACTAAGAGTACAAGCACTCTTGGTGAATTCCGGGGGCCTAAACCAGTGATTTGTAAGACAATAATTCGTCACCCGTGATTGAATCATCTCTGCCATTTCTCTTCCCCCCAAAAAAAACTTGAGTAATAGATGATGAATCATAATGTCGATGTTATGCATACCAATATGACTGCCTCCGCCACAACTTCTCCTCCCGCACCACATTCACAATCTCCCCATCCGCGCGACCCTCTCTCCCGCCATGGGCATCAACCTCGACGTCGACGTACCGCTCCGCGAGGACGAACCCGCCCCGCTTGATCCATATGGTGTTGCGGAAGCGCTGCGCTAGTTCCAGCACCAGGGAGGTCTGGTCGGGCAGTTGGCATGCGTAGAGGTTGTTGCCTTGGGGCTTGAGGACCCGGACGAGGAGCTGGTTGGGGGGGAGGGAGGAGGGGGGGTGGAGGGTTTGTTGGGCGGTGGCGAGGACGGTGCGCTTGGGTTTTGGCATTTTTTGTGGTTGGTGGTGGTGGTGATGGTGATGTTGCGGTTAAGTTGTACCGGCGTGGGAAGTCGAATTCAAGAATTAAAAAAAAAAAAAAATACGAAGAAGCTACCAGCTAGCTTAGGAGGGGTCCGGTGGTGGGGCACAGGCACTGACTGGTAATGGAATCCGTGTTGCACAGTATATTCGTGCAGGGATCTGACACGGCCAGCCTATGTATTACATACTACATACATGTGTCCATACCGTCGTTTGAATACCAGACATATACGGACAACGGGAAATGTACATGTATACCATTCAACGACCCTCCTCCATCACAAGCATTCAGGATATCATGGCCTTGACATTTCGCGGTATATCCAAGCGCGGGTTGTCGGTGTTGGCTTGGCGGCACTACGGCACAGTGTGTAGATTGCACACGGTACTTTATGCATGGTACAACAAGTGTAGACTCCAGACGTGCATGGCATGGATGACGGATCATGATGCAATCCTCGATTTCAACCAGCCGGCGCAGTTGCAGCCTGCTGAGCTCATGCCAGTGAATGATTTTCCAACATCGACTACGCGCGTGAGCAAAGTCCATGCGTGGCCATCTATCAAAGTCTATTCAGAAAAGCCCAAAGTCTAATTGATCCCTCAATCCCGTCTACTGTCGTCTCATGAATTTTGCGTCTACTATCCCACGTTTAATGCTTTATTTTCTGGAGAGAAAATAAGATGACGGTCCTCGCTGTACGTTGCGCCCTGTTCTAACAACACTCAGCTCTCCCAACTAGGGGGTTTTTCTTTTTCCGCTCCACTTCCAGGTTTTCCTTCGTCTGTCCATCGAAGGGTCTATATGTATGCATGTATATGTTTTTGGTGGCGCTCAGATGCGTCCCTTGGCGGCATCTTGCACCGTGATCGTCCCAGCAGCAATATCCTTGACGGTCTGGCTGATGCTGCTCCAGTCTCTGAACGTGACAAACGGAACTTTTTCGTTTTCGCAATAGGTTACAAGATCTAAGAACATAACGTCAGCTGGCTTGACAATCATCGTGACCCGTCGTCCGCCCGCAGCATTTCGCGTACCCTTGTCAGCCTTGGCGAATAGCAAATCAGTCTCCTTGGCGGCAGAGAGATCAGAAACCCCGTCACCGGCATAGAACATGACGGGCCGGTTGGGCAGCGATGAGTATTTTCGAATCTCGATGGACTTGTCGTGGCCGTGAATGCTAAATGGGGGTGTCAAAGTTTAGTTCTGTCCCCCTTGGGAATTCGGAGTCGAGATATAAAAACACAACAAAAAAAAATTACCTATCGTCGTGAAACTGGATCGTCCAGCCGTCCTTCTCATTAATGTTCTTACCCTCCCGCGGCCTCACGTCGTTGCTCACAATCTGGATGTCCCAACCAGCACCCAACAACTTATCCAGCAGAGCCCGAATAATAGGTGTCATGCCACCGCTCAGGATGACAATGGGCACGTTATTCTCGCGCGACCAGTCGTAGAACTCCTTGAATCCGGGATCTAGCTTGACGTTCTGGAGCAGAATGTCAATGCACTCATTGTAGGGGGTCGTGATGCTGTCCATCATCTCCTGGAAGGAGTCGCGAAAGTGCTTCTTGCCAAACAAGACATCTTTATTGCCTTGGATGCGCTTCTCGACCCCGAAGCCGAGATTGTCGGTCATGTAATCATTCGAATCGGCTGTCGTGACGGTGCCGTCAAAGTCTGTGAAGAAGATGAACTTGGGGTTTGTGGCGAGCGCGGGGGTTTCGGTGTTGGCGGATCCCATTGTGTCGGAGAATTATCAGTGTGCTTCTTCTTTTTTTTTTTTCCTCTTCTCTTTTTCTCTTTTTAAAGTCTTTTGATTAGTTTTAAAGTCTTTATTGAGCAGTTGGAATTGGTTCGGGAGACGTCAATCTAGGGGCTGCAAATGGAAATACGGGTCAGGGTTGGGGGACAATGAATGGAGCGGAAAATGAGGGGCAGAAAAGAGGTTTGGCATTGGAAAAGACGGGGAAAGATAGATTGGAATCAAATGTCCCGCGAAAAAAAAAATACACGCAATTCTCAAGTACTCACTTGATCTATAAAAAGCAGCAAGCAGGCCCAGATCCAGCAGAGAGGGGGAGGGCCGGAAATAAAAAAAAAAAATGGTCGCAATTTCTGAATTCAAACGTTGAGGCGGCAGCTTGGGGGCCCTGCATTGCATGTCGTCATGGAGGCGGTCGGCCGGCCGGCCTTATTGGCTCATGGCGGCAGAGAGCCGTGCCGTTGCATGTGTTCACGTGACACAAATGCGAGCTATTCCGGAAAAGAGTGCAAGTCGCGTGTTCCTCGTAAGCTGTCGCATACTTGTCTTATCGTTTGCAGCTCGAAGCGTCAAGCATGCGAGATAAGAGCCACTCGTCATCGCTCTCTCTCAACACGTCCCTCCAACGTTTACAATCTCAGACTCTTCGTCTTACTGCATGATTCGGACGTAGAATCACAAGTCATCGACGGCCTTTGTATTTATTTATTTAGAAAAAAAGAAGAAGAAGAAAAAGAAGAAGAAGAAAAAGAAGAAGAAGAAAAAGAAGAAGAAGAAAAAGAAGAAGAAGAAAAAGAAGAAAAAGAAAGAAACATGCGAACCGCCGCTCTCATCACCTCGGCCGTCATCGGCAATGTCCTCGCCTCCAACCCACAAACCTCGGCCGACGACACCGACAACCCGCTTCCCCTCGTCATCTGGCACGGCCTAGGCGATTCTGCCTCGGGCGAAGGCCTCACCCAGCTCGCCCAGCTGGCCGACGCCATCGCCCCCGGCATATTCGTCCACATGGTCAACCCCACCAAGGACGGCAGCGCCGACGACCGCTCCGCAACCTTCTTCGGCAACGTGACGGAGCAGGTCCAGACCGTGTGCGACCAGCTCGCCAGTCATCCCATCCTGTCCACCGCGCCGGCCATCGACGCCATCGGCTTCTCGCAGGGCGGCCAGTTCCTGCGCGGGTACGTCGAGCGCTGCAACAGACCCCCCGTGCGGAACCTCATCACCTTTGGCAGCCAGCACAACGGCATAACCGAGTTCCGCAACTGCGGCCCCTCGGATTTCATCTGCAAGGCGGCCATGGCGCTGTTGCGCTTCAACGTATGGGGTTCGTTTGTGCAGAGCCGGGTCGTCCCCGCGCAGTATTATCGTCCTGTGGCAGGGGCCGAGGATGGCAGCAGCAGCAGCAGCAGCAGCGAGTATGAGTCCTATCTCGAATCCTCGAATTACCTGGCGGATATCAACAACGAGAGGGAGCTAAAGAACCAGCTGTACAAGGACAACATGGCTGGCCTGGACAACTTCATCATGTATCTGTTCGAGAACGACACCGTGTCCATACCCAAGGAGTCGTCGTGGTTCGGCGAGCGCAGCCCTAATGGTCGCGTCGTCTCGCTGAGGGACCGTGACTTGTACAAGGAGGATTGGCTGGGGCTCAAGGTCCTGGACAAGAAGGGCGCGTTGAAGTTTAGGACGGTGCCGGGGGAGCACATGCAGATTCCGGTGGGGATTCTCAACGACACCATGATGGAGTTTTTGGGTCCCTACAAGTCCAAGGTGGTTTCTGGGGGGGCGGTGGACTTTGACTCGGAGGAGCTGTAACCTTTTACTGTTGTTTTTTTATTTTATTTTACCTTCTTTTCTTCAGTCTCTTTTTATTTCTTGGTCGACTTTTCTTTGTTATCCTTTTTCTTTTTCAGCCTCTCTTTTTTTTTTTGTATGATTAGGCGGCTCAACCCTGGATTCACGAATATATAGCCTTCTTTTACTTCAATGCAGCTACAGCCCCCGCACAATGACTTCGATGCCCCAGTTCGACCACGCCATTCGACAATATCGACATGGCAAGCGAGCGCGGAAAAGAAAAAGAAAAATTCCGTGCATGTCTATTTTCTTCCAATTTTCAGTGAAAAGCAAAAAGATTAAAATTAAAACGCCCCCAAACGCCCCGTGCTGCACAAAACAGCAGATGCAGCAGACACATGTCGTGTATCATGGTGTTTTTCTCTCCCAAGAAGGAACCCCCCTCCCTATCATTCCCATTATCCCATGGTTAAAAAAATAGATAATTCGTCCCCTTCATCTTTAGTTGTCCATAGCTTTCTTAGCAGCAGATTTTTGCTTCTTCAACTTGGCCTTTCGCTCAGCAATCTGCTTGTCCAGCTTGTCGTCGTTGCTTTCCGGAACCACTACGGCTTGCTTCTTTGCTTTTTTCTTGGGAGCGGGGGAGTCGTCGGGTTCGGCGGATGCGGCGGCGGTGGCGCCATCGAGGGCCTTGCGCTTCTTGCCCACATTGGCCTTTTCGGCCTGAGGATCGCTCGTGGCGGCCGGGTCTGCGTCAGCAATGACATCCTTGTCTTCAACCCACAGCTCGTCGGTCAGCCAGATGGGCAGGGCGGCCGTGTTGGGGCCCTTGATGTAGATGCTGCGGACGTTGCGCCACTTCTGCGGCACCCACTTGCCCACGAGGCCCGTGACGACGGCGTCGACATTGTCGGCAATCTGCTCGGGAGTCCAGTGGGCGTATCCGACGCGTACGGCCGTGTTGGTCGTGGGTGCTAGGCTGACGAGAGCAGAACTCAGGGCCTTTTCAATCTCCTTGGCAATGTCGGCGGCCGTTCCGGCATTGACATTGCCACTGTCGTCCCCGTCTGTGGGTTTGGTCTTGTCCGCCCGTTTGGGCCGCTTGCCATCAACTTTGGCCCGCTTAGCCTGCAGGAAGACGGGGATGGGCCTTTTGGCACTCGTCTTGTAGAAAGTCTTGCCGAGGACCTTGGGCAGACGGTTGATGATTCGCTCGTCGGCGACAAAGATGTCGTGCTCGGAGAAGAGCTTGCGCTGGGCCTCGTACTGGCTGTACTTGGCCTTGAGCTTGCTGAAGTCGATGACGCGCGTGATGCGCTTGCTCAGCTCGGCGGGGAAGGCGTCGGAGCCGATGATGTTCTTGTAGGCGCGCTGAGGGTCGGCGGTGATGGCGCAGATGGTGCTGCTTGCGTCCGCGTTGAGTGAGTGGGGGATGGGAATCTTGCCTGGCTGCAAGCGAGACTTGTCGGCAATGTGTCGCTTGGTGGTGAGGGTCAGCCAGACGGGGGTGTCTTCGTCCACCTCGTCATCCTCGTCCTCGAGAAGATTGCGCTTGGTAGCATCTTTTGCGCTCTGCTTGGCTGCCTTTTTGATGTGTGCGAGAAGGGCCTTGGATGCTTTCAGGGTCTGTTGTATAGCGGGAAGCGGAACGGAACAATTTTGGTTAGCAAAATAAATAAAAAGTGCTTTTTCTTCAGTCTTTTTTTTTGGGGGGGGGGGGGGGGGGGTTTTTTTTTTATATTATATTTATGTTCATGTCATATTTATATTCATGTCATACTTATACTCTTGTTATACTTGTATTCATATTCATCTTGGTGTTATTTTATTTCTAGATGATATCCATATTTGCATCGTAGTATGTATGCATGTATGTCTATCTTGACAGACTTGTTTCTTCATCTGTGCTCCATTCCCATTTTCCAAATCGCTCGCCTCCGTGCACAACCACTCCAACACGTTGCCCATGTGACATGCCCAGACCGACACTATCTACCGGCATTATGGTTCGGTTTTTATACTTGGCTTTCATGAAACCCAGGGCGAGGAACAAATAGCCAGGTCGGGTCCTTACGGCGTAGGCTGCGACCGAGCAGTTATATAACTACCTACTTAACCTAGTATCCATGTACATCGGTACAGTGAGTTCGGCTAATTCGACATACGATTTTAGGAATTACCTTAGGGAAAAAAAAAAAAAAAAAAAAAAAAAAAAAAAAAAAAAAAAGTTCCGACACCCTATGCACAGACCCTTTGAATCAACCGTCGTGGCAACGCTCATGTCCACATGAGCATGACGTCAACACCACGTCGCGCCAATGTACGACGTCACAACAAGCGAGCGAACCAGGCTTGCAGTACAAAAAAAGCAAAGCAAAGCAAAGCATAATACAGAAAAAAATCATCTCGGGGGAAACCAACTCATCAATCCTCACCACCAACATCACAAACAATAATCCAGAATAATCCACACACAAAAGAAAAACAGTAAACAAACACAAAGTCATGATGCCCACATGCATCCCCCGTCTACGCCTCGCCAGCCTCACCAGCTTCCTCCATCCGCGCCTCCACCGCGCCTACCATCCCTCTCCTGTCCTCCGAATCCCATACAAGGACGCCCAGGACCGGGAGTCGCTCAGGCCCCAGAGCGCAGAGCAGACCAAGTCGGCGCGTGATGACGATGCCGCGGGGTCGGCTCCCAGGACGGCGTTTGACAAGGGCGGCAATGAGCCCGGGGAGGCTCGGAGGCGGGCGGAGGCGGAGGCGGGGGTTGATCCTCTGGGTGTGAGCGGCGCGAACCAGGAGCTTAGCAAGCCGCAGGGAGATGAGGGGGGGAAGGGGTACGGTGCTGGGAAGGAGATGCAGAAGGGGGGGAGGAGCGGTGGTGGTGGGGGGGAGAAGAAGGGGGGGAAGTGAGGGCATAGATATGGGGGGGGGGGGGGGTCTTATTGATGACGCCGTCTGGGTTATGATGGCTTGGTGGGTGGGTTGGGGGGAGTTATTGATGGTAGAGTCCAAGAGTTCATGTCCCGTGTCTTTCTCTTGTTTCTTGTCCCCCGGATATGGTTCAGGTCGGGGTGCGGATCGTGCTTCTTCAAGGCTACCTCTAGTATCACGCTGAATGCATGAGGGGCGTGATGTCCCTTGGGGAGATTATAGCCAACCGAGTTGGACGCAACGGACTGAATTAGCAGATACAGTACATAATACGACATGTCGTTCCATCTTCCGAGTTCTCATCTATACAATCCGGTTCGTGTTTGCTTTCTTTTCAAAGATTAGATAAGATAATTAAATTAAATCAAACATAAGATCTAAGCTCAACGATAGTTCCACATCACATCTATTCGATTCGAATCTTATACATCATTCAATAAACCATCCACCCCTGCTCAATACCTCTCCATCAACAGTGCATCCCAAACAGGGCTCTCACCCTAGACCCAAGCCACGACATCCACCACCCGTATTACAATCTATAACTCTGTATGGAAGTATATACAGAACCGTAGCACCTACTGTTCTCTGCTGTGATAAGCCATCCGAGGTACATACCAAGGCACACCCACAATTCAATCATGTAAGCTAGAACGACGCCATCTCCCTTTACGCTGTGAAGAACGAAGCAAGTTGTGCTGTCGTGCAGCGGTATAAATACAATGGGCGATACAATCACAGGCATTAGTTCAACAAAGGACAAATAACCATTAAAAAAATCCAAGTACAAGAATATACACGTATGAGATAGCTACCAACACAGAATAGAAATATAAGAACACATGAAATACTTGAAGAAAAAAAACTAAAAAAAGAAAGGAAGGGTTTTTTTCAAAAAATAAAGTTTAGACATCAGGTAACAAAAGGAAATATATGTGACGTACCATGGATAGCAAATCAAAACATAGATTCCTCCCCGTCGGAACACATGGCGAAGTGCGAAACGAAACCTCACAGATTCCTGCCCATCGAGCCGCGTGTCCAAAGCGTATAAAAATTAAGATGCTCCATGGACCCGTATGGCAACTGGCGGCACAGCCATGTGGAATCATGGGACTGACTGGAGTGGATGGGGGCTTGGACAAGGAGTTCGCTATTCATGTGGTGGGCACTTCTTTGTTTATTCACGAGGGCACGCGGCTATTGCGTCGGAAGTGGCTGCCCCTGGTGGCGTTTCTGCCTCTTATTGAGATAGATAATTGTTTTTAACTGGCGCATGAAATAGTTTACAACGCCTCTGGACTGGAAAAATACATGTAAGGCTAGTCTGGACGAGCACAATGTCAAACTGAGGATCACGGCAACTCACGATGCACTCATTGTACAACAATAAACCACGAGGGTATCTCTATCTGGTATCTAGGTGGAGTAGACCCTCAGGCCCTGACGGTTCCTCGACTGCTATTGCTCCTTTTTATCCACATCAATACGCCACCTGAGAAGCCAGGCCATCCAGCTCCCGCTCCCAGCATCGGTGCTGGCTAATGGACCAAAACAACTGATCCAAAAAGTGCTTGGCATGTTTTGTTGCCTGAATAACTTCAGTGAGCCCCTCCGGCTTAGGATGCCTCAACGTAGCCACGCCGTAACTCAGCACGGACTCGCTGTCCGCAGAGAGCTGTACTTCGTCCAGCTGAACAGCACGTTTGACTAAATCGACAGCCTCACCAGTGGCAGCAATGGTTTTGAGATGACCAAACGCTTCTCGAACGTAATGTATTACACGGCCCATCTTAACGAGCGTATCCACTGACTGTTGGCCGCCAGGAATGAAGAGCGCATCAAACAAAGTGCTTCGTTGTCCTTCAAAATGATGATCGGGCATGAGCCCCTTGGCAGACGACTTGTCCTCTCCCGCGGCAAAGATGGGCGAGCGTCGCGGACCGAGAACAACGGGAACCGCCTGTGCGGCTTTGAGGCCGGCGACAATGGCAGAGTAGGCGACCGAGTCGTACCCATCTGCAATCAAGATGGCAACTTTGCGCGAAGCTATGGTGACACGTTCCGGCATGTACTCCAGCTGACTTAGTCCTACCGCTTTCTTGCCATGCGCTTTCCGTGCGGATGGTGAAGGGCTGGGACCACCAACCATCGTGGCAACTGACTGCGCGAGATCGAGGTTGATCTCGGCGAGCCGCTTGGTCAGGCGCTCATACACGATGGGCTCCTCACAATGGTCGAGTTCGAAAGACAGAGCCGAGGCGATATGTCCCTTCTCCACGTCAGACATGGAGTTGTAAAACAGCTCGGCTTGCGAGAAGTGCTCCTTGAATTTCTCGCTCTTGCCTCGCACTTTGATGCCCTGGACTTTTTGGGGGTAGTCCACATAGCCACCCTCTTTTTCACTTGCCGCGGGCTGCACATTGAATCGATTGGGCCAGTAATTGATTTTACCCTTGGCAATGGTCCTGCGCATAGCGCCGTCGCGGTTGAAGTTCATGACTGGGCATACCGGTTTATTGATGGGTAATTCCTGCCAGTTGATTCCAAGTCGGCTGAGCTGCGTGTCAAAGTAAGAAAAGTTTCTGCCTTGCAGCAGCGGATCGTCGGAAAAGCCAATGCCAGGCACAATGTGACTGGTGCAGAAGGCGACCTGCTCAGTCTCGGTAAAGTACTCGTCCACGTTGCGATTCAGCTCCAGCTCGCCAATGTACCGAATGGGCACAAGCTCCTGCGGCCAGATCTTGGTGGCGTCGAGAATGTCGAACTCAAAATCATTTTCCTTATCCTCAGGAATCACCTGAATGCCAAACTTCCACTTGGGAAACACACCACTATCAATGGCCTCCATCAGATCCTTGCGATGAAAATCGGGATCTTGTCCTGCAATTTTGAGGGCTTCGTCCCAAACCAGTGAGTGCACGCCCAATTCTGGCGTGAAGTGAAACTTGACGAAATGTCGCTCGCCCTTGGCGTTTTGGAGGGTAAATGTATTGACACCGAAGCCCTGCATCATTCTGAACGAGCGAGGAATCGTCCTGTCCGACATGGCCCACATGTACATGTGTGTCGCTTCGGAATGCATGTACATGAAGTCCCAGAAGTTGTTGTGCGCCGACTGCGCCTGAGGGATTTCGCAATCTGGCTCAGGCTTACCAGCGTGTATAAGATCTGGAAACTTGATGGCATCTTGGATGAAAAAGACGGGGATGTTGTTGCCAACAATGTCCCAATTCCCCTCCTGCGTGTACATCTTCAGCGCAAACCCGCGAACATCTCGAACAGTGTCTGCAGAACCACGGCTGCCGAGGACCGTCGAGAATCGTAAAAATACGGGCGTCTCTCGGGACGTGTCTGTAAGGATGCCGGCATGCGTGACATCCTCGGCAGACTCAAACAACCGAAATGTGCCAAAAGCACCAGCACCTCGAGCATGAACTACACGCTCTGGTATTCTCTCGTGATCAAATCGATGAATCTGGCAATTGCGTCAGCGCCCCCCAATTCCCTTACTTTTTCCTTGCCTTCCGTTCATTGTTTTACGGCAAAAAAGGGAGAAAAAATACACGCACCTTTTCTCGACCAAAATTGTCTTCCAGTAGCATAGGCCCAGTCTTGTCGTTTGTACTGACTTTCAGCCAGTTGTCAGTATCGGATTGCTTTGTTCCAAAGTCTGCAGTGATTCTGTCATTTTGCGAAGGCTGCACTATCGAGGCCTTGAGCTGATCCTCCTTGGCTGTTTTGGTCGTCATTTTTCCCCGGCAAAAATGATGAATTGAAAGATGAAAAACGATTGGACTCGCAATATGTGGTCGATTACTGGCCGCAACGCAGAAGAGGTGGACTGTGCTGTGTTGTTCGCCTTCACAGAACCATGGAAAGGATCATAAAATTGCGATACGAATCACGTTCAGAAATTATCAGCATGAGTTGGGGATATGAAGTAGATGAAGGGTGGGACGGATGGCAATAATGACATCAACCATCTTGGGTTCCGCTGGTGTCCAGCACCAGACTCGCCTGACGGACGCCATGGCAATACTCTGACCGAGTTGTGAGCGCCGTTTGTGGATGACGAAGTCTCAGCGCCATGTTGATGTAATGGCAAAGTGCGATCCTCGATGTAGCGTGCAGCCGGAACAGAACCTCCGCCCCATTGGCCGCTTGGCAGCTGTGTGGCACCTGGCCAGCTGCACGCAGAGAGCCAGTTCCTTCCTCGTAACGTCAAAATGTTGTTATGTTTTACTTTTATCAGACGCAAACACTTGCAAAAGATCGGCCGATCGAAAACTGGGTCATGAATTCCTGGTAGAGCCAGTTTGTCCCACAGGCTGGGTTAATTTGATGACGACCATCTGGTCCGTCTGATGACGACTGGATGTTGCGCAACCATGTCGTGACCTTAAAAAAAAAAAGCAGTCAAAATGTGCTTTTGAGCTTTGATTTCAACTGTTCTTTTACCTATTTATCTTCCCTGTGGACCATTGCCAGTTCAACACCTAGCCAGTTGACCGTCCAGCTCTGCGCACATCCATCTTTACCTTTCGCAACTTGTAAATTGCACAACATGACTGAAAACCAAGGAACATTCCGACCTCCTCCCGAGCCCCAGAGTCATGAACAGCCAGGGTAAGTCTCTACAGACTGCTGTAGCGTCGGGTTCAGGATCAAAAGCTGACACCACGATTTCTGTCGGCCAGATTCGAACACAAATTGGGCCCAGCAAGTGAGACGACTAAACTCGAGGGAAAAGACCAGCTTCATGAATACAAGGCTGCTGGTAAACTAAGTGGGTCGAACGCTCTTATAACGGGCGGAGAGTAGGTCCAAGTCCTTTTTTTTTTGTCCCTTTTCTTTTCGTGGCTAGTCCTAACGTTGGCGCCAGTTCTGGAATTGGACGATCTATCGCCGTGCTGTTTGCCCGTGAGGGTGCCAATGTGACCATCGTCTACCTGCCTGTCGAACAAAAAGATGCCGAGGATACAAAGAAAATGGTGGAGAAAGAAGGTCGTCAGTGTCTTCTTGTTGCTGGCAATCTGATGGACAATGAGACGTGTAGAAAGGCCGTGCAGGCGCATGTGGAAAAGTTCAACAAGATTGATGTCCTTGTCAATAATGCGTCTGGCCAGACACAGTGCGACAACTTTGAGGACATTGACCTCGATGTTGTGGAACGCACCTTTCGGTCAAACATTTTGCAAATGTTTGCAATGACAAAATACGCCCTCAAACACATGGAGAGAGGCGGCTCGTAAGTTGTTTCTTACCTCTACGCACTCCCCGATACCGTCTTGTTCCTGTTCGGTATATGTGTCAACGACCCCTGACATTGTACATGTAGCATCATCAACACCACCTCCGTCGTCTCCTTCAGAGGAACCAGTCACTTTATCGACTACGCCTCGACCAAGGGGGCCATCAACTCGTTCACTCAGTCACTGGCAAAGCAGCTCGTGAAACGGGGGATTAGGGTAAACGCAGTGGCTCCCGGGCCCGTCCACACGCCGATTCAGGCGGCTTCCCGGCCCCAGGAGCAGATGAAGGAATTTGGCAAGGGCACTCAGCTGGGCCGGCCTGGTCAACCCAGTGAAATTGCGCCCAGCTTTGTGTTCTTGGCGTCCAAGGACTCGGAGTTGTATTATGGTCAAATCTTGCACGCGTACCCAGTTGGGGATTAGTGGACAAGCGAGGAGAGGGGAGCCTAGGTAATGGTATCGAGTGTGGCTCAACAACGGGTGCACTCGTCACAAGGCTACAGATCCGGCATGTGTATGAGTTGCCATAGTTTGCAGGTAGTCAACAGACGCTCAAAAGTGAATGTTTGAAATTCCAGGCCCAAGATTCGGTGCAATAACGGTTCCATAAGTGATGGGTTTTCTGGCACTTCCGCACATCCAAGCATGGAAAACCAATAGTTTGCTTAGCCCGAAAGGAGCGCAAACGGCATGGTCATGACCAATGAGCATGACGTCATAGCCATAAAACGTCGATCCCCGATCTTTGACGTTGCCCGGATTCGGGAATGACCCGGTCCATGACGAGACCATGCCGCCAGGTTACGGGTGGACAAGAATTCGGAATTGGATGCACCGCCGTTGTCAGACTGACAAGTAGATGATGATGGAGAGGGGCAAAAAAAGTTGGAGCCCAGAGGCGGTCTACGACGTCACCGATCTGAATCTGACCAGAAACCTGCTGACAGCATCGAAACAGAATACAAAACGATTCGACACCTCTGTTGCAGGCACACATTTCCCCGTCCTGCAAAGTCCCATGTAGTTTTCATTCAACGGCCCCGAATCACATCCCATTTACTACAGCACAATCACCCTACCACCTCCACACACCATGGATTTCGTCAAAAAGGCAGCCGAAGGCATGAAGGGCAACTCTGCGCCGGCGGGAGACGCGGCTGCCCAGGGGCAGGGGCAGGGCGAGAAGCAAGACTATGTAGACAAGGGTACGTCTGGTTAGAAAAGAAGCAGGATATATATATATATATATAATACAAACACAGAGAGAGACTAACGTCACTTGCATAGCTTTCGGAATGGGTGCCAAGAAGTCGGGCCACAACATTGATGCCAACACGCAGGAGAAGATTACGGATGCCGGGCGCTCGCTGTATGAAAAGGCAACGGGGTGAGTTCCAGTGGTTGACGTGGGCGGTTTTTTTTTTTTTTTTTGCTAATAATATGTGCAGGTCCAAGGTGAATCCCAAGATTTCAAACTAAGTAGTGGTATCTTCTCAAAGCAGCATAATTTATTATTATATTTTTCTTTGCCTATTGGGACACGCACAGTGCGGGTGTATGCTGTACATACATTTGTACATATGTACAACAAGGGTGACCCGAATGGACGGCAGATTTCGTCATTCACGGCAATATTCCCCCCCCCGCCCGCCCATGCCAGCTAGACGGCAGCTGGACGGCTAAATCAAAATGTCCCTTTCAAACAGTCCACATCTTTTTGTCCTCTACTTTTCATCTTTAACTACCTACCTAGGTACATGTCTTTGCTTTTAGTTTTCCCACACATATTCCACCCTCTTCCCACCCACGGTAACAATGCCCTTTGTCCTCACCAAAACCCTCATCCGCCGCGCCTTCAGCCACCTCGCCGAAACCAACGACCTGGCCTTTCGCTCGAAATTCCTCACCGACTACCTCGTCCCCAACGTCATCTGGACCTGCACCGGAAATGCGCACTCCCTGGCCGGCACACGCCACAGCCTGCAGGAGCACGACGAGGCCACGTTCAAGCGACTGGGCAGGAAGCTACGCGCGCCCATCAAGTTTGTCGTGACGCGGGTGGTGGTCGATGCGGAGCCCGAGGCTGATGGCTGGTGGTGCAGCGTGGAAACGCGGGGCGAGGCGACCAGGACGACGGGCGAGCCGTACAACAATGAGTATGCGTGGCTGATGCGCTGGAATGAGGAGGGCAGGGTGGTTGAGATCCGGAGTTATTTCGATACCATGTTGTCGGAGCAGGTTCTGCTTGGGCCTGAATAGGCTGGCGCTTTCGCTGGGGGTGTGTGTGTTAGGGTAAGGGTTGTGTGTTGGTGGCACACAGGGTGCCATTTAATGCCCGTTGAATGCTATTTTCACATGTTGCCTCGGCGCGAAGGCTTTTATCGAACCACGTTATACTTCCAAAGTTGGCTTGGAGGAAAAGTAGCGAGTGTTTTTTTTTTCTTTCTGGTGCACATGTCGACTATGTATCCGGCTCACCGGAGCAAGGCGAGCGAGTTCAAAACTAAATGACTGAAGAAAAGATGATAAAAATATGGAGGACATGAACATAGATCTAGACGCCGTGAAGACGCACAGCTACAGGCACCAACACGTCACATCTCAAGAACGAATCCTTCCCCGTGCAAGATCAAATAAAAATGTGCCCTCCTTTTCACATGGCACGTTCATACACCACATCTTCCTCCATCAGCATTTCCCAAGAAATGGCGCCACACGGGCCATTGCCACTTCGAGATGTCTCCTCCGGCCTCTGGATTATGGATGGGGTCGAGGTTGGTTGACTAAACCAGTGACGTTGCGAGCAGAGTGACACATGTGCGCGGTGGGAAGAGCTGCCATGTACCTGCGGCTTGTCGGGACGAACAATGAAATGGCGAGAGGGGAAAATACAACCTTGTGAGCCGCGTTACCCGGTTCCGCAAGGCTACTTCGTAGTTTTCGGGTTCTATAGAAGTAAGGAACTATGGATGTATGTTTATATACGCATCATGTTTCTTTCCGTCTATATTATCGTCTTGAATATTTCGTTTTCTAACCAACTCATGGTTTTATTGTTGCCGTCCTATTGAGTCTCTTTTTGGAGCTTACATATCTCCTTCTCAAGGTCAACTTACTCTTTTTAAATCACGCACGTAGATGCCATGTACATGGCTTCATTTCACGGCCTTTTCGCGGTCTTGTTCCGACCCTGCTGGCCCGGAGGAGGGGGAATTGCTTCCCTAATTGGGACAGTTTGTGTGCCTCGTCGTGCCCGGAATGGGTAGACTCCGTCTGGACATCCATGGCGGCGGTATTCCCATTGCATGCGCCATGCATTGTTCCAGAGACTGGTGCCCATTATAAAGTCGACAAACGTCCATTTGCTTTTTCTAAGCAGTTTTCTTCTATTTTTTTTTGGCCCTTGAAAAAAGAGCAAAAAGAAAGCATATTAAAATCAGCCCTAGATTACGGCTCCCCCACACCCCTGTCCAAAGACGAGCCAGACCAGCTAAATCCCCAACCATACAGCCCCCCCCTCTCCTCCCTTTCTCTTCCGCCATGCACCTCCTCCCGCTCCTCCTCCTCCTCCTCCCCATCATGACCCTCGCCGCCCCGGCTCCGGCTCCGGCTCCGGCTCCGGCCCTCAACACACCCTCCTCCTCCGGCCAAGCCATCACCGCCGCCCTCACCACCATCCAAAACAAAACCACCGACCTCGGCACCGCCGTCTCCTCCTGGAACGGCCACCTCCTCACCGCCCTCCCCATCACCCTCACCGCGACCGACCTCCTCACCCACCTCCACCACGCCACCTCCACCGCCCACGCCTCCCCGCCGCTCACCGTGGACGGCGCCCTCGCCGTAGCCCTCGCCACGGGATCCCTCTCCCCGGTCGTGCAGTCCACCCTCCGCACCATTGTCCGCAACAAGCCCCGCTTCGATGCCCTGCTGGTGCTGTCGCCGGTCGTGCTGCTGCAGCTAGAACTGCAGCGCCGTGCAACGGCCGACTTTAGCGACGCGGTCGTGGACAAGGTGCCAGGAAATTTGAAGGGCGTGGCGCGGGGGCTGATCAAGCCCATTGATGATGCCTTTGGGGAGGCAATTGAAGCGTATAGGTTGTTTTAGGTTTTTCTTTACCTACGAGAGGAAGCGGTCTGGTTGTGGTGTGATGTACTTTGGTTGTGATGGGTCTCGTGTACTTTGCTGTACATGCTATGTATGTACATAAATAGGGAATGATGGAAGCTCGGGAGATGCGTGGTCGAGCACGGAATTGTAGACCGAGGTGTATATGTAATGCAGAGGAAATGCATGGCATGTTTCTTCTTCATCAATCATGACCCATCCCCCCCTAACCCCTTCTTTCTTAATCAAAAACCCTTCTTTTTTTTAAAAAAAAAAAAAAAAAAAAAAAAAAGGACAGAAGACCAAAAAGAAGAACAACAACAAACCCATCCCAAAACAAACCCTCCACACATCAACATGTCCAACCGCGCCCTCGCCCGCGACACCCAGCTCGAATTCCAAGCCCGCTTCCAAGCCAAACAAGCCCGTCGCGAGGCCCAAAAAGCCGCCAAGCAGGACCCCATCCTCAAGAAACAAATCCAGGACCTCCTCAAGCGCGGCGAGACCCAAAAGGCCTACCAAAAGGCCAAGATGCTGCTCAGCAAGCAGGCTCTGGCGTCGCAGATGGACCAGGTAGCCGACATGGCGGAGCTGAGCGCCGCGCAGATCCAGGCCAACAATGCCATGAACCGGATGACGCATATGATGGCGCAGAGTTCCAAGGTCATGACTGTTGCGCAGAAGAATGCTACGCCGGCCAAGGTATGTTTAAGAATATACGTTTTGCCTCTCTCTCTCTCGCCCTCTCTCTTTTTTTTTTCTTTTTTTTTTTTCCCAAATCTGCAACGCCGCGCAATCATTACTCCATATTCTCTTCTTAAAACCTCGAAACCATTGAAATCCCCAAAAGCTAACACATCACCCCCAAAACCAGAGCCTAGGCGTCCTCGAACAATTCAAAGAACAAAACGAAGAGTACGCCATGACAAACTCCATCTACCAAGATGCATTCGCGCAGTCCACCTCGGCGCAGGTCCCCGAGGATGCCGTCCACGAACTACTAGGCAAGCTGGCCGACGACGCGGGCATCGAGCTCAAGGCGCAGCTGAACCAGGCCACGCCGGCGGATCCGGAGCCCCAGAATAAGAATGACGTGTCGGTGGAGGAGGATGAGTTGCTGCAGCAGAGGCTGCGGGCTTTACGGGCGTAGGCGGGATATTTCTCTGTTCTTGTTTCAAAAGGGGGGGTGAGGTTGTGTTTTTTTATGCAAAGGGGGGAAGGTTTTTGCTTCAAGGGAAGGGAGATTGGTGGTGTGCAGTGGCGGGATGACATCTCATGGGTGGACGTGAGGAGTTGGATGATGAAGTTTTAATGTTTCTGCGTGTGGATAGAAGACTGTAGAGGGGATCGTGTCATGGCTTGGCGTTGGGAGTTTTGTTTTGACAAGGCTGCCTAGAATAACATAGCTTGCAATTTGGTATTCTTCCAGGACAGGTTTGGTATCATACCGTGGGCAAATTCTATTTATCCATATACATGTATGCCTATGTGGTTATTCTATTCACAAATGCACACATTCTCGTGTTGATACACGCCCTGCTCAAGCACAATAACCATTTCGCCATGCCGCCGCATTTTATCCGCCAAGTCCCATGCCCACATAGCCCAACATGAAATTGGCCAAGACCACTTGATTACATGTACAAGCTCGCCACCGCCGTAATGTCCCTCTTGATCAACTCCTGCGCCTCCTGCATCTTGGCATACAATTCGGGGTCGCCCACAATCCTCGCCGCGTTCTTCACCTCCCTACACGTCTCGTCCAGTCTTGTAATCGTCCGCACAATCGTTCCCTCCAGCACATCCGTCAGGCCGGTAATGTTCTTGAAGCTCATGCCCCTCGCCCATTCGTACACCACCTCCATGAGGCCGAAGCGAGGCCTGCTGGCAAAATCATTGGAATCGTCTGCCGACTGAATCACCTGCAGTCTCGTCTGGACATCGTTCACCTTTTCGGAAATCGCAATGATCGTGTCACGGCCCTTTTCGAGATTACCTGTCAAAGTGGGCTCCACGAGTGTCTTTTCCTGGAATACGAAGGCGGACAAGAGGGCTGCTATCTCTGCGGGCTCGAATTCGGCGAGCACATTATCGAGGATGAGTTCGGTTAGGACGAGCTCGTCGCCCGAGTGGACCTCGCAGGCTACTTTGCCCTTGAGCTGAATGCGCGTGGCAGAGTCGATAAATTCGAGTTCTTTGAGTACCTGGACGCGCTGTTCGTAGTCGGGGAGGAGCTGAAGGTTTTGGTCCGAGAGGGTTTGCTTGAGCTGGGAGATGTGTTCTTTTATGAGCCATTCGTCGTGGCACATGGCAAACTTGGAGCGACATAATGGTTAGCTTTGGGGCTTCAGGCTGGCAGATATCTCGGGGTAGGTTGAGAGAGGGAAAAGGGGGGGCGGGGAGGTAGTCTTACGTGTTTCAAGAAATTGGGACACTTGATCGAGGGGGACTCAGTCATCGTCTTGACCAATTGTATTCTCTGCTCCATGAGTTCCTGCAACGCCAAGCTCTTGATCCTGCTCATGTCCGCCTCATCCCAGCGGCCGTCCCAGCCAGAGCAGATATCCTGTAACCGCTCCATAGCCTTTTGGCCCGCTTCGCCGCCTTGAAAAATCTCCGGAATCGTGCCCTTGAGAACCCACTTTGTTAAGCATTCCACGTCGCTCAGGGGCACATACAGAGTCTTGATCTGTATGCGTCTCTTGCCTTGTGGAAGCTTGGGCAGGTATTTTCTGAAGACAGGGATGAAGGGAAGCTGGTCCGATGCTTCCCGGCGGTCTCGTGCGGGTTTAATGGCACACACGTGCAAGATGGGATCATCCAGGGAACCACGTGGGCTCATTCCTTCGGTCAACAGAATGCCTACGGTGCGAACACCCTCCCAGTTGAAAACAACAAGTCGCTGCTGGGTGAACATCTTTCGTCCAATGTGTATGCGTAAAAGCCCCTTGTACAATTCCACAGTAAGCTGCTTATAGTCCTGCGCAGCTTGGTGACATGTATCCATGGCGACGTCACAGACTGCGCATACCTCTCGCTTGACCTTGGCAAGATCCGCCTGTGCGAGCTTGACGTCCTTTTCGTGCTCTGGGAGTAACTGCTGCGTGGCGTGCTCTGAGAAACTGCGCTTGATCATCTCTTCTATCTTCAGGGCCTCGACGCGGAGAAGGTTGAGAATCATGTTATACGTCAGCCGAAACTGCGACCGCAACTTGGACGGCTCGCCCAGGATCATGCTGCGCAGCTCGGCCACTGGTGGTACGTCATCGGAGCTTCCTGGAGGAACAATGATGACCGATCCAACAGTATCGAGCCCACGACGTCCAGCTCGGCCTGCCATCTGAGTGTACTCGCCAGGCAGCAGATTTCGGAACGAGTGGCCATCGTGTTTGCGATAACCCGAGAACACAACTGTCCTGGTAGGCAAATTGAGACCCATGGCGAATGTCTCCGTCGCAAAGAGCACTTTGACAAGAGTCTCGGCAAAGAGAATCTCGACCAACTCCTTGACAATGGGCAGCAATCCGCCATGGTGAACCGCAATGCCTCTACTGAGAAGTTCCCTCAGTCTGATAATCTGGGGTAGCAATCTATCATCTGGCTTCAATCTTGCAATCGACTTTTCAATAATCATGTGGATATGGCTCTTCTCTTGCGCGGTACAAAAGTCCTGGTTGCTCAGCGCATCCGCATTTTCCTCACACCGCTTCTTGGAGAAGACAAAGATACACGCCGGTAGCAGGGTCTTCTTCTTCAAAAATTGGACGAGATGAACCCACAGGTTCTTGTCCTGCGCAGCAGAGGTCATGCCGCCGGTACGTCCACCACGACCCATATGGCCAGGGGCATGGCTGGCTCGGGGCGGGCCTCCACGACCTCGCTGCTGATTGCCACCACCACCTCGTTGGCCACCTCCTCTTCCGCCACGTTGTTGTTGAGGGCCTCCTCTTTGGTTGCCGCCTCCTCGAGGGCCGCCTCGCGGGTTCCCACCCCGGATGGCCATCGAATTTTGGGCTGCGGCCGACCTATCTTTCCCTTGAGCAGCAATATGTGCCGTCTTCCAGCCATTTTCTATGAACTTCTTCTCGGAGTCAACAATCTTGTGGACATCCTTGCCGGCCCAGAGGTAATGCTCCAGAGGGACGGGTCGCTTCGAGGTTGAAATGACGTAAATGTCCTTTTGCTTTGTCCGTCCAACCCATGATGCGAATTCATGAGTATTTGGTACCGTAGCCGAGAGCAGAATAAGTGACACATGCGCTGGCAACATGATGATGACTTCTTCCCACACGACGCCTCGCTCGTAATCGTTCACGTAGTGAACCTCATCAAATATGACGAACTCAACATCGCGTATCAGATCGGCTCCTCGATAGAGCATACTTCGCAAGATCTCCGTTGTCATAATCAGGCAACTAGCCTCGGGATTGATCTGCACATCTCCTGTAAGAATACCGACCTCGTCGAATGTCTTTCGAAAATCGCGAAACTTTTGGTTACTCAGCGCTTTGATTGGGGAGGTGTAGATAGCCTTGGTCATGTGCTTGGCTGCCAAAGCGATGGCATACTCGGCCACAACCGTCTTGCCTGCTGAAGTATGAGCGGCGACAAAGACCGAATCGCCGTTTTCTAGATGATAGACAGCTTCTTTCTGGAAAGTATCGAGCTCAAAGGGCCACTCTCGTGCCATGTCAGGCACCAGCTCGCGAAAGTTCGGCATGCCCTGTCTGATATCAACCATGTGCGCCCATTCTCGCCCAGCCTTACGAGCGCTTGATGCTGCTAGCACGCCATGGGGTTCCAGAGCAGGAAACTCAATAGGCAATATGTCGTCAATATCGTCACTGTCGCTATCGGTGCCATCGATGACCTCTCCGGAATCGCCATCTGCCAATTCTGCACTGGTATCATCCGCCACGCTCGCATCTTCTGGCTCTTCCTCCAGCACGTCTTTCACAGCGTTGGCCTCCTTCTCGTCAATTGTGCTCTGCTTTTTGCTGAAATCAATACCCCGACTCATCCCAGGCGCGACCTGCAGCAATCCACCCTCGCCCAGTTCGATCACCCTGTCGAGCTTGTTTGCCCTGCCTGCCTTTTCGGCTGAGTCGCCCGCATGAATCTGATCCTCCAACGCAGCAGTGGCCTCAATGTTCTCCAAACCTCCAGGAGCAAAAGGAAAGAACCCAGCAGCTCCACGTACAAATTCTGCCCGGTTGGCGGGTTTTCGAAGCAAACTCGTCGAAGTCTTTGCCGTGGCGCTATTTGAAGAAACCGTCACATTCTTGTAGCCCGTCACCCTGCCTTCCAATCCATGGCGGATGAATCTCGTGACAGTGCGAGTCTGAGGAGGCGCAATTTTGAACAAAGAGGTGTAGTCGGTCTCAAAGTCCCATCGCTGCTGCAGTCGATTCAGCCACTCGATGGAGAACTCGCGTGACGGGGTGAGAAACTTGGCCTCGAGCTGGCGCTTGAGATCTTGGGGATCCCGACTCAGCTTCTTGACAGATTCTGAGCTGGAACTTCCATCCCCTTCCTGTGCCAGCAAAAGGGCATCGATTCCGGCCATGCTGGAAGAATTTGACTTCCAACGAAGAAGCCGTTAGGTTTTAGTTCAGATGACGGTCACATACAAACGAGAGTCCAGACGTCACCACATGTACTTGGAGAAATGCCCCACACGGTGATTGGAAGTGGGGTTGCGTGATGGAAGCAGTGACCAGGCAGACCAGACAGTTTTTTTATCCCCTTCCATTCTCGCCGCGTTCAGAAGAATGCTCATGTCTTCTGCAGCAGCATTGAGCCAGACAATCTTGAAATTAAATGCAAGCCGTCTTGTCTTGCAATGGCGTCGTCAAACCGGTGCATCGATCAGCACGCCCAACGGCAACGGCCAAGTAAACTCTGAGGCAGGGTCATGATATTTGTAATTGTATTTCACAAATCGTCGTTAGGAGCGGCTGCCGAGGTAAGGAATGTTTCCATGACCAAATAAATTACAAGTACAAGGTCCCTTTTCCCCGATCCGTCTATTGAAACAAAGAAAAAAAGAAGCAGAAAAAAAGAGATGTCAACCGCGCTGAAAAGTCATTCCACGCTCTTTTCACGGCACATGTAGGCACATGTATTACTATAATGCTGCACCTCCTCAAGCCCTCAGCGACCTAGTTTATCTCCTTCCTTCACCCCATGCCGACCTATTCAAGGGTGTTCCTTCTCATTGAATGCATGCACATTTTCCAAGCAAGCATCGCGTTTGAAAATGACATTCTTTTTTTTTACACGCGCAAAAGCTTGGCGGCATAGTCCTCGATGATTTTCTCAGTGGGAAAGCTCATCTCCTCAAGCTTCTGGGCGTACGGGGTAGGGACATCGGCGCCAGTGACACGCTGAGCGGGCGCGTGAAGGTAGTCGAAAGCATACTCCATGGTAAGAGCAAGAATCTCGGCTCCAACACCATAGTGGGGGAAGCCGGATTCGACTGACAGGAGATGACCGGTCTTCTTAACCGACGCAACAATGGTCTCGATGTCGAGGGGCTTGACAGATCGCAGGTTGATGACTTCCGTTTCGACGCCGTAGTTCTTCTTCAGGTTCTCGGCAGCGACCAAGGACTGACCGACACATCGAGACAGCGTAACAATAGTCAGGTCCTTACCAGAGCGCTCAACCTTGGCCTTGCCAAAGGGAAGGACAAAGTCGCTCTTTTGGGCAGCTTCGGACATGGGGAAAGACTGGCCGTACATCAATTCGTTCTCGAGGACGACAACCGGGTTAGGATCACGGATGGCAGCCTTCATGAGACCCTTGGCATCTTCGGCACTCCATGGAGAGACGACCTTGAGGCCAGGAACGCTGCCGTACCAGGCCGAGTAATCTTGAGAGTGTTGAGCGCCAACACCAGCGGCGAAACCGTTGGGGCCACGGAAGGTGATATTGCAGGGCTGAATACCACCAGACATGTAGAGCGTCTTGCCGGCAGAATTGACGATCTGATCGATAGCTTGCATGGCAAAGTTGAAGGTCATGAACTCGCACTATTACACGTTCGGAGTTGTCAGCAAGGCCAGTGGAGAACAGAACAGCACTACAATGGCAGCCTGATAATAAAATAGCCGTCTGCGAACCGAATCAAGTACTTACAACAGGGTGCAGACCGCTCAAAGCAGCACCAATGGCAAGACCGCAGAAACCGGACTCGGTGATGGGGGTATCGATAACGCGCTTCTCGCCAAAGCGGTCCAGAAGGCCCTTGGTGACCTTGTAGGCGCCATTGTACTGGGCAACTTCCTCTCCCAAGATGAACACCTTGGGATTGGACTCCAATTCCTCCGCAAGGGCCTCGTTCAGAGCCTCACGGACGGTGTACTCTTTGACACCAGCACCCTCTGCGTATTTCCTGCTCTGCTGAGCGCCGAAGAAGACGGGGGTCGTGATGGCTCGAGGGGCCTGGGCAAAGGCAGGAGCCGCGGGGGTCTTGATGACAGCAGCTCGGCTCGAGAGCGCCAATCTTGCCGCGGGACGAAGAAGTCGGGACATGGCGGCTTGTGGTGTGTGGCGATTTGAGGATTTGTTGAGGTTCGACGCAGAGGTAGGGGCGACAGACAGAAATCAGGATTGCGAATCGAAGCCGCCAATGCTGGGTCGTCACAACAGCAAACTGGATGCACGCGAACCGGTCAGCGTAGGGGAAGAAGAGAAGCAGCGCTGAGCTGGTGCAAAAGAAGGAGTAGCAGAGAGTGAGGAGGTATTTGACGATGATGGCTTCAATGGAGCTGGGTGGAGGGAATTTCCTTTTCGGAACACGGCGAAACCAGCTTCCTGGTTGGTGCGCAGTCAGCGTGTGGTGGGCGCGACCTCTGCGAAGCCAGCAGAGACCAGACATTGTTTTCTTCTTTTTTTTTCATTGGGGCTGGGCCGTATTAGGCCTGGTGTTGCTCAGTAGTTCAGGTCCCCTGGCGGACGGTTGGCCTCTGGTTGGCTAGCTGTGCTCCCCACTGAAGGCTAGGCGGGCCCTTCAATGCTGGCCAGCATGGCAGCACTACACACCGCTGCGTGCCGCTGGACCAGCATTCTGTTGGGGCCACCAGACGCCCACCAGACGCCTGATACCAACCACATTGCAGAGATAGTGAGTGTACTGGATGTGTGCTTCCTGACTAAGCACTATCTGCATTCACAATCCACTTCGACAAACTTGTAACAAGTACGCCGGTCCATCCATTCTTTATCAAAACCATCACCAAAACCCACCAGCTTGGACTCTGAGTTTCAATCACGATTTTGATTCTTTCATTCTTGTATGCCACGCCCAAACATCATTGCCGCCGAGACGACAACCGCAAAATTCTCTCACAACCCGGATGTCGAAACGAAAACGATTCGCACAAGCCCGCACCTTACCTTAATGATTTGACTCCGCAGCGCTGCATATCTTGATGCCGCACAAAGGGAAACGCTCGTCGGATCAATCTCCCAACGCTGACGCCACCCGGGCCGTCTACGGCGGCTCTCCAAATCCAAATCTTCCAACTATCCAGCCCATTATACTTAAGGCAGCTTGATGTTATATGACTTTCGCCATGTCTATCCCCTGTCGATAGTAGCAACTCTGACATGGCCGAATTTACCAACAGTTAGACGATGTGTTTTTGGGACGGGCAAAAAACGAAAGACGCTATCTGGGATATGCTAACACATTCTTTCACATGCTCCAAGTATCTATCACCTCACTTGTGTGGTCAGATATGTCCATTGGCGTCAATCTGCTCCATTTCTGAGGATTCTGCTTCGCATCCACGAAGTGCTTTATGGCCAAGACCATCTGAGCGGCCCATCTCTTTGCGCTGACCTTTCCAATGCCTGTAGCCAGCGGCGTCAACAGAATACTGTTGATCTTTTTACTCTCTCCACCATCGTGGCCGGCATGTAGCACTTGCCTGTTGTGCTTGTCAATCGAAACGAATAGGCTCCATATACTCTCGTACACAATTTCCCTATCCCACTCGACAGGCTGGGGCGTCCTCATTGTCGGACACAAGGCAAGGTACTTCGTTCCCCAGACGTTCTTTGACGTGGCGGCAAATTCAACTGGGATGGGGACGAGCGTGCAACTGCCAGGTGGTGCAAAGCCACACCATTCGTGATACAGCCTTGCTTGCGCTACGTGCGTGAGAGCGAGGTAGTCATGTTGCGGCGAAAAGGAGCGCGAGATTGCGTCGTCGAAGCCCCCGTCCAGGCGTCCATAGGAATTTGCCGGCGATACGATGAGGTCGAATTTGGTTGCGGCAGGAATCGACTGCAGAGCCGCGTCGTGGATCTCGAAGGTGACGGACGAGGGGAGATGATGCTTCTGAGCGGCGCTAGTGAATGCCTCGGCGTGCTGGCTGTGCATGCACAGGAGATGAATATGCGGGGTCGCAGCTAATGCAGCCATCGAAGTGAATGGAGTTGTGATGGATTAAACCTCGATCGTGTACGAAGAATATTCAGTCTTGTACACATGTCATGTCATCGAGGGCTCGGGAGAGTACTTACTGCTCACGAGTCACGAGTGCTCCAGACAAGACCACCTGCGCCACTGTGTCTGTCATTATCCTCCTGTTCAGCCACAGTTACAATGACCCCCATTATTCTTCCTTCCGAGACTGGGCCAGTATCACCAAACTATTTATTTATCCCTGCTATATTCTGCGCATGCGACTTTACAGCAATGCAAGGATTACTTATGCTTGCACAGATGACACCGGCGAGGCAAGTACTCGTAACGTACAATACACCCCCTGAATGATTTTACACATCTACAACCTTGCCTATCATACAGGGGCCCTAGCTAACAGCCCCAGCAGTATCACGTGCGCTCTGGCCGCTAAAGAGGGGCGCCTGTGGGGGGCTTGTACCTGTGTAAAATCTATCGCACAAAAAATGGATGTGCACATCACATTAGTAATGTACGTTAGACCCCCTTATATACCGTGCAACACACCCCCTAGCTACTAGACCTTTTTTTCTTAAGGGTAGTAGCTATAATAGACTGGTTATTTTTGCTTACTTTAGCATGGTCGTTTTCGTCGCCTCTTGTCTATGCATAGGGTGCTCTCTAGTTGCTAATGTATTTTTAGGGGATTCGAACTTGTGGTCTCTTTGTGTGTGAAAGTTGCAGGTCTTTTTTAGACCTCCCGGGCTCATAACTATCGCACAAAAAATGGATGTGCACATCACATTAGTAATGTACGTTAGACCCCCTTATATACCGTGCAACAAAATCATTCAAGGGGTGTCTTGATCTTGAAAGCTTGTGATCTGGCCCGCTCATTCCCGCGTCAATTCCCGGGCGCACCTCTCTCGACTCTCCCTCCCTACCTCCTTGGCATCGACAGGTTGAACGCAGTCCGCCTAAATGTCATGCACATGATACCCGAGAGTTGACAGCACTGAACGGTCAAATGCGTGGCTTGCTCAATCTGGTCTGTTCGTTTGTCCACGAATCAATCATGAATGAATCAGAGCGCGCGCAAGAGGGTGTGACGACATGATTAACGATTATCGACATGGAGAGTTGGACACCGTCACGGGCAGGCGCTTAGCCTGCGGATTGGTTACGCGTGATTTGCAAGACATGACCAGGGCTCGGAGGGGGAAAGCAATCACACCCAAGACGGCTGGCATATAATACGGACGCTGTGCGCGGTGACAGCAATAGCTCGTCCACTCTAGAGAAGCTCGCTATATCGGTCCCTGAAAACCCCAATGCAAGATAAAAAGCCCCTCAGAGTCCTCATCGCAGGCGCAGGCATCGCCGGCCCGTGCCTAGCGTTCTGGCTGCAGCGCCTCGGCCACTCCATCACCATCATTGAGCGATGGGACTCTCTCCGCACGGGCGGGCAGCAGCTCGACCTGCGCCGCCAGGGCATCGAAGTGGCCGAGCGGATGGGCATTCTCCAAGAGATACGCCAGCACGTCGTCGAGGAAGCCGGCATCGACGTCGTCGATCGCAAGGGCCAAACCATCATCTTCTTCCCGCGCGGGGAGCCCGGCGGCAAGAAACAGGGATTCTCGAGCGAATTCGAGATTATGCGTGGCGACCTGTGCCGCATCCTGTATGACCGGACGCGCGAGAACGTAGACTACCGATTCGGCCTGACGGTCACCGAGTTTGAGAATACAGGTGCTGTGGTGAAGGTGACGTTTTCAGATGGCAGTCTTGGCGAGTACGACCTCCTCGTGGGCGCAGACGGGCAGGGATCCCGCATCAGACGGGCCATGAATCAGGATGTGGGGGGTGACGAGCAGTCTCTCTTGTCCAAAGGCGCCTTCGTCTGCTATTACAGCATCGCGAGATCGGCCCAGGACAAGTACGCAACGTGCTATATGGAAACGGAGCATCGCTCCCTCATGACGAGATGGCATACCCCGCATCTGGGACAAGCGTACCTCATAACCATGGCGCCGGGCCATCAGGCCGAGATGAGGGAGGCGCTGAAGAAGGACGTCGCGACGCAAAAGTCCGTCTTTGCAGGCATGTTCAAGACGGTTCGATGGGAGCAGATTGGCCGGATCCTCGACGCCATGAAGACGACGGATGACTTTTACGCGCACGAGATATTCCAGGTCCGCTGCAAGACATGGTCAAAGGGCCGGGTCGTTCTCCTCGGGGACGCCGGATACTGTCCGTCTCCCATGACCGGCATGGGCACCTCGGTCGCCGTGATCGGCGCATATGTCCTCGCAGGAGAGATTGCCAAGTGCGACAGCGGCAACGGCGCTCCTGATATTGAAGCCGCTCTAGCGAGATATGACGCCACGCTGCGTCCTCTCCTGGACAAGATACAGACGTCCACAATGACGTTCACGTGGCTGATTCCCAAGTCGAGGATTGGGCTCGGGCTGTTCAATATGGCTCTCGCCCTGGCAAATCGATGCAATTTGCAAAAGTTGTTGCAGAGTCGGGCGCAGGCGGACAACAAGGACGAGTGGGTGCTGCCTTGGTATCAGGAGTTGCAAGTGGGGGAAGAGAATGCGCAAGCGGCGGAATAGGGCTTCTCCATATGGATTCTAACCCCTATGTATTTTCTCTACTGTTCTTTTCATCTTTATCCTGCGTTTCGGCATGTATCCTTTAGTTTTGAAAATCAAGCATGGTCCATTTCGCCGCGTGGCTCAACTATCAACCGCCAAACGGCACGTCTTGCATTTCTTCATTCCTGAAAATAAAAGAAAATAGAGACAAAAAAAAGAGACGAGTACGCACGCATATAGATGTCGTGACAGTTACCCGCGACCTTTGTATTTTTTCTCCATTTCCTCTCAAATAAAAAAAAACAATAAACGTCTACTCCGTGTCTGTCCCTCTTTCTGGGATGAAAAAAAAAGAAACGTTAGCTGCGGTACAAATTATCAAATTTCTCTTGCACATGGACGTAAATTGCAGAAACCGGCCACCATCGTTGTTATAGTCCCTTTTCCATTACAAAGCGAGCTACCAAGAACAAATTATAATATACATACAATCTTAGATAAGAACAGGGTCCTCGCGATATATATCCTCTGCCAGCACACGAATGCTTATATGTCGTCGACCCAAGTATGAATCCTCCTACCGCGACGAGGGTTAAAGAGACGCTGCCAGTCATCCGTTTTCTCTTTCTCTTGGTCGAAAAATCGCAAGAACCCGCCGTAGTCGTCGTCATTGTCCCTATTCCATTGCAAAGCACGCCCAGAGCTGCCCTCTATTCTGATATGTCTTAGGTGGGGAAAGCGTCCTCGCGACATCTCCTCTGCCAGCACACGAATGTTTGAGAATACATGCGTACTTGAAATAAGCAAGGTAAGCTCTCGCAGAGAGGCAGGAATCATGTTCACCAAGGACCAGAATCTGAGTTCATCTGCGTCTGCGGAACGCCAACTGTCGCCTGGGTAGAAAAATATCTGGTACACAAGCAGCTTCTCCAAAACGGGAAAGCTGGACAATTCATCAGAACCTCTACCCGATCCCAAGTCAACTTTCAGCACACGCAGGGTATCTTTGGAGGGTAGCGCAGCTTGGATTATTTCCGAAGTCATGGGTTCGCGGCCACTTCCATGAATGTAAAGCTCTTCTAGGCCACTGAAGGCGTTCAGCATGTCTATAAGTGTGTTTATTCCGCTTAAATCTTTCCCAAGAATAAAATCTTCGAATATAACGCGGCGAAGGTTTTTAGGCGAGCTCAACGACTTAAAAAAATATTGTGAGCGTAAGTTCCACAATTCCTCTATGTTGAATTCGCAGATTCGAAGAGTATGAAGCGCCGGTGCAGATAGAACAATGAAATTCAATAGAGCCACCAAACGACCAATACGACGACCTGGCCAATTATTAGCCGCAATCGTGATGGATCGTAAGTTATTGAAAACAGGCGGTCGCAAAAGCTCAATATTATTTCGGAGTCTACCTGCGAGCTTCGTTATGCTGATGCAAGGAATGACCAACTCTTCCAGTCCTGGACACTGATGCGGCAGACAAAACCCCAGCCTATAAGGCCGAGAACGACAATAAGTTGGGATTCCGAGATTAAAATCGCATTCAACTTGTCGTATATAACATGTCAGGTATTTATTGCGCTTTAGGAAGCGACAAAACTTGTCAAAGCTTCTAATGCAAGGCCGATGGACAAGCAGAGGAAGACATATAGATCGAAAACGTTTTGAGACCATAGTAAGGTTTGTTAAGGTATTCCTAGAAGCTTTCTGTCGAGAGGGTAGGGGGCGGCGATCATATATAAAAGGAGAACGGGGTATGTGAAACTTTTCGTTTGTACAGTGTGCACAGAAGAATGCGCATATGTCGCTCAGAACCTCCGTAGGAAGACGTAGAATATCGACCGAAGTCTTGATCTTGTGCCCGTCGCTGCTCATGACTGCGTGCCGTAAATTCGTACTCAATGACTATACGAATGGTGACTGAGAAACAGAGAAAGCTGAAAAAAAAAAAAGCAGGAAGTTTGGGAAGTCAAGGATTTTTAAGACTGCATGCAGGGTGAGGCAGTGACTCGGTTGGCTCGAGCTTCTTCATTTTTAGCATGGCAATGTAGACGAAATCTCAAGCAGGGCGTTTGCATCGCTTGCCAGCCGTGAATCAGGAGTGCATTGTTCGTCATTGGTGCAAAGATTGGTTCATCAGACTCAGACATTGCTCAGGAGTCAGGATTTCTTCCACTTGCGGGTGCCGGTTTGTCGTGAATCAAAGAGTCGCCCGGCGAAGCCAAATGGGGATACGAGTGAGTCATGCAGAGGAGTAGTACTATTCGCGCGACAAGAAATTGCTATCCGCGCGATTAACCTACCTCCTTACTAGCTAGTTTTTAGTTAGGTATGTTTTTTTTCTATATTCTACCTATTATTTAATACTATATAGTAAAAAGCACTTATAAGAATTATTAAGCTAGTTAATTAAAGTCAATACTATTATTAGGAGAATAACTACTATTGCCAGTAAACGTCTACTCCATGTCCCTCTTTCCGGCATAAAGAAAAAAAGTAAAACGTCAGCTGCCACACAGATTGTCAAATTTCTTTGGCACATGAAGAAAACTCAAAATTGCAATACCCGCCGTCATCGTCTTCATTGTCCCTCTCCCATTGCACAGTAAGCACCCACAAAGACTCTATTAGATGGGAGAAGCGTCCTCGCGACATCTCCTCTGCCAGCACAAGAATGCCTGTAAATGCTAGGCTAGCGACAAGTCCTCGGCTTGTCCTTGGCTTCCTCCAATCTCCTTTCCGCAGCATCAAGGAAAAATTGCAGAAACCCGCCGTCGATATCGTCATTGTCCCTTTTCCATTCCAAATCAGACCAATCATAGCGAGCTATTATGATATGTCTTAGATTGGGAAAGCGTCCTCGTGACATCTCCTCTGCCAGCATACGAAGGCCTAAAAATGTCTCGTTATATAGAAGAAACTGTAAAGTAAGCTTACGCACAGAGATGGGAATTACGTCCACCAAGCACCTCTTGATGTCGGCTTCGTTGAAAGGGACCGGCGGGTAGAAAAAAATTGCGTTCATGATTAGCTTCTCCAAAACGGGGAAGCTGGACAATTCATTGGCGCATCCATAGGGGTGACTGTCGTGGTCTCCGATCTGGACGTCCAGCACGCGCAGTGTATCTTTGCAGGGCAGAGCAACCTGGGTGATCTCGGAAGAGTAAGATAGGTTGTAACTATCCAATGACTGAAAGTAAAACTCTTCTACGCCCTTAAAGGTGCGAAACATTTCTTTCAGTAGTGACCTTTCCATGCCATCTTCAGGACTCGTGTAACCTTGAATAATAAGGCGGCGAAGTTTTCTAGGCGAGCTTAACAACTTAAAAGGGTAGTTATGTACGTCTTCGCTGTCGAGTAACGATGGACCGGAACTCCTGATTCGAAGAGTATGAAGCGCGGGTGCAGATATAAAAATGAAATTCAAGAGAGTCACCCAATGAGGAACATACTCCTCTAGACGCGTGACACATCTAATTGTAACGGATCGTAAGTTGTCGAAGACAAGCGGTCGGAAATGCTCAAGATAACTTTGGATTCTAGATGCGACATCCACTAGGTCGAGGTCAACAAGGATCAACTCTTCCAGTCCTGGGCACCGAACCGGCAGAAAGGTCAGTTGTTCATTAGCCGGACCTTCCACGGACGCGAAAGACGAAGCAGGGCCATCCGCATTTTCGAGAGTGAGATGCCTTTTGTGCCCAGCGTTGGCGATTGTGGAGGCAAAAATACTTTCAACTTGTCGTACATAATATGTCAGGTATTGGTTACGGTTCAGAAACTGCCAAAACTCTTGGAACCTATCGCGATCATTAAAATAAGGCCGATGGACAAGCAGAGGAAGGCATATCGATCGAAAACGCTTCGATACAACAGTGAGGTTCTTCAAGGTATTCCATGAAGCTTTCGGCCGCGGCTGAGGCCGAGAGAAGGTGATGGGCTTATAACCATTTATATAGTAATCATAATGATCGCCAAACTTTTCGTTTGTACAGTGTGCACAGAATAATGCGCATATGCCGCTCAGGACCTCCGTAGGAAGACGCAAAATATCGACCGAAGTCTTGATCTGATTGTTTAGGTCGCGGCTCATGACTGCGTGCCGTAATTTCGTATTCAATGATTGTAAGAATGGTGACTGAGAAGACGTTGAGTCGACAGAATATGCGACAGAGAAAGCTCAAAAAAAAAGCAGGGAGTTTGGGAAGTCCAGAGTTTTTAAGACTGCGGGACGGCTAGTGAGGCAGTAACTCGGTTGGCTCGAGCTTCTTCAGTCCTGGCATGGCAATGTAGACGAATGTGTTCATCAGACTCAGACATTGCGTCGGTTTGTCGTGAATCAAAGATGCACCCGGCAAGCCAAATGGGGATACGAGTGAGTCATGCCGAGAGATGCATGCTTGGAGCCAAACCCACATGCATATTGTGGTGGCGCATCTGTGGCGCATCCCTTTGAGTGTTATAAGGCGCCAACTGAGGTCACGGACCCACTACAGCTTAAGTACTTGCAGAGTACTTAGTAAGTCCGCTTAAGCTTAATATTTTTAATATATCTCTCTATATATAAATAATTAGAAAAGAGTGCTATTTCTCTATAGATTAAAGTAGCTTTTTTAATCGCTATCTTTATTGGTTAATAATCCCTGCAGTGATAAAGTTGGCGCCTTATAACACTCAAAGGGATATGCAGGGTGCCTGTAGCGAGGGTGCCCTTATTCCCGCGACCGGGCTGGCGGGCGCAGCGGAGTCCCGATCCCCGTCAGCCCCGTCAGCCCCGTTATTTCGATATTTCGACCCGTCGTGGTACGTGTGAAGACTAAAAGAGCCGCCCATCGCTCTCGAAATGTCTTTGCCGCCAGCCTCCTTTGCTTCGCTCTAAATTCTGAATTCACTGCATTGTTTTTCCTTGAAGAAGCGGCTAAAAAAAAAAAAAAAAAAAAAAAAAAACTGCCCCAAAGCCCAACCATTTCAGCAAAACCTCCGTCATCTCGCCTGCCAAATCCCTTCAAGCCCTTCTGCCGAGGCTTCTTCAAACACCCACAATGGAGTGGTTCGGACATGCCAAAATTGCCTTTACTCACGCCCCCGCGCCGCGGACGCTCAAACAGAAAGACGGCCAGGAGACCGACGTCCTTAAGATCGCCGAGGCCGCAACGCCGCCTTGTCGGCTGAACCCCTTACTCTTCAATGGCCATTTACAGACCCTATGGACCACTACGCGGCCCCCCGGCCCGCAGGTCTACTACCGGCGCCGGATCTTTGCCGCAGACCACAAAACTTACCGGGGTACCTTTGCCGTGGACTTTGCCGTGGAGCCGTTTGAGGGCGTCGACGAGACTCTCCCGAGAAGAACGACGTACTACTCTGACGAGGAGTTTGCCAACATCGCGTCGGAGGATTCCAAGCCGATGCTCGTGGTGCTGCACGGCCTGTCTGGCGGTTCTCACGAAATCTACTTGAGACACACCATTGCGCCGTTGCTGGGAGATGGTGGCTGGGAGGTTTGTGTTGTCAATTCAAGGGGCTGTGCGGGGAGCAAGATCACGAGTGGCGTGCTCTACAATGCGCGTGCGACGTGGGATTTACGACAGGTAAGGTCTCGAGTGTTGGAAGTCATGATTTTACCTTGTTCTCTCTCTGTCTCTCTCTTATTCCCCGCGAGACTCATATTAACATCCATGCTGCTGCTCAGACGGTAAAGTGGCTGAAGGAAACATTTCCGAATCGTCCTCTGTTTGGTCTGGGCTTCTCGCTGGGAGCCAACATGCTCACAAACGTAAGTTGAGAAAACACATGCACTCCTCATCAGGGATCCTCAAAACAAGCTCGAGTGGGCAATGGGATGCTAACGTTGCTTGGCAGTACTGTGGCGAAGAAGGAGAGAACTGCTTGTTCAAGGGCGCGGTTGTGTGCTCCAACCCCTTTAACCTGGAAGTCTCTAGCAAAATTCTGCAGAGCAGTTTCGTCGGAAAAGAGGTGTATCTGAGAGTCATGGGCAGTAAGTTGATGCACAAGGACTTGATTCTCCCTTTTATATATATATATATTTATATATATATATATATATTTATATATATATATTTATATAAATATATTTATATACATATATTTATGTACATATATATATATATTTCTATACATATATATATATATATATTTATATACATATATTTATATACATATATTTATATACATATATTTATATACATATATTTATATACATATATTTATATACATATATTTATATACATATATATATATATGTGTGTGTGTGTGTGTTCCCCCCGGTTAACCATCGTCAAGCGGCACTCAAGTCCTTGATTCTCACCCACAAGGACGCGTTGAAGAAGCATAGCACGCTTGATCTGCCTGCGATTGAGAAAGTCACGTACCTACATGAATTCGATCGCGAGGTTCAGTACGTTTTTTTTTTCTTCGCCTCTCTCTTTTCTTTCAATTTTGCCTTCATCGCAGCTATGCCATTCTTGCTCACAACAAGCAGATGCCCTACATGGGGCTACCCTACCGAAACGGCCTACTACCGCGATGCCTCCTCCACAGACGCGGTCCTCAACATACGAATCCCTTTTATAGCCTTGCACGCGACTGACGATCCTGTAAGCAGCCTTCTCTTCTGTCTTCCCCAATTTCTCTTTTCCTCTCCTTCAATTCCCCTCCTTTACCATATCTTCGTTTTTATCCAGCAATTATACCCCCTTTGAATGAAAGACACCAAACCAAGTACATAAAGATCGCAAAATCGCCATCCAAACACCTGGTCAACCGGCACATCCTTGTACCTAGCCTCAAGCTAACCACCCGACAGATCGCAGTGCACCAAGCCCTTCCGTATCAAGAGTTCCAAACCAACCCCAATACCGTCCTGATCACCACCTCACTAGGCGGCCATCTGTGCTGGTTCGAGATGGGCGGCACCCGCTGGCATCCAAAGCCCGTAAGTCTGTCTGTCTGAGCCGCGCGAGCGACAAAACTTGATGACACACGCACTTTTTTCTTTACACTGACTTTTTTTCCTTCTTTTTCTTTTTTTTTTCTCTTTTCATTTGTTATTCTCGCATACAGGTCTGCAACTTTCTCAACCATCTCGCCTTCAAGGTCGACATGGACACTTTGAAACCATCGTCCGAGCCCATCGTTGCGGAGAATCCATCTCATGGTGCAGTCTTTGATCCTATGCGACGCAAACTCGAGGTTCATGGGCAGTGAAAGGGAGGTGGTAGTAGTATGTAGGGGGCCGGCCGATTAGCATGCGAGTTGAAGCGCGTGATGGAGGGCCGGTACGCGACTATATGCATTGCAATATAATGGACATGTCATAGACAGGTCATACACGATTTAGAGACATCGATATATAATGCAGATGGGGGAAAATAGAATAGACGATAGAAAAGTTATTAGTTTATACATCTTGTTTCATGTGCTCTGCAACCAGCCATTCACCTCCCGTTGATCAAATGTACACTAGATTTTTCTTCAAAACAAAACAAAAAAAAAGTAGCATGTCCCACCCTCCCGTAAAAGGCAGAGAGCCCCAGAAATAACTCCTCAGCGCCAAACGATGCCAAATGAATACACAGAACAGGTGCAAAAATAGAATCATTCCCAAATTTCCCCCCATCCTGCCCCCCTCGTAGACCCGCAACACTGTTTCCTACGCAAATGCAACCTTCTTCTTCGCCTTGACAGCCTTGGACCCCGCCAACGCCAAGCTCTTCACCGAGTCGTCCTTGTCGTCGCCAGCCCCGCCACTCTTTCTCTTGCGCTTCTTCCTCAGCGAGTCCTTGGTATCCTCCAGCCGGGACTTCTTCTCCTCCTCCTTCTTCTGCGCCTCCAGCTTGCGCGCCTCCCGAATCTCCTCCATCTTGCGCGCCTTGATCATTTTGGATTCGATTTCCCCGTCCTTTTCGGCCTGCACCATTGCCATGATTGTGCTCATGCTCTCCTGTTTTTTTATGTTGCGCGCGCGTGTGCGTAGGCCCAATTTGTCAGTACCCATGGACAAACTCCAAAACTGGAGATGGGCTTTCCCGTCATGGACAACCCATCCCCCCCCCCCCCTTGGGATAAACGCAGCAAGAATGCAATAAAAGTGACACAAGGAGGAATGAAAGAGGAGGAACCGCCTTACCGTATCATCCACAAAAATCTTGCCCTTCTTCTTGCCCCGCGGCTTCACCACCCCCACCGGCGTCACCATATTCAGCGCCGGAATCCCCAGCTCCGTCTCGGTATAGACCTTCTTCTTGGGCTTTTTCAGCATCGCGGCACGGTTCTTCTCCTTGACCTGTTGCGACACGACCGGGCCCTTGGGCTTTCTGGACTTTTTCGAGATGCCGTCTGTGTCGGAGCGTTTTGCGCCGGCGCCGCCTTTGGAGGAGGAGGAGCCTCCCTTTGGAGCGGCATGTTTGTTTTTTATGGTTCGGGTTTTGGAGGGGGCCATTGTGGGGGGAGGGGGATAGTGGAAGAGGAGGTTGTTGCGAGATTTCCCCGTTCCTTTAACTAATTCGTCTGAGAAAGAGGGGGGATTGGTGTTGAGGGATCTGGGTTGTTGGTTGTGGTTCGAGATGGCGGCGGCTGGTGATGTCTCTCCTAAGGCTTGGGGGAAATTTTTTTTTTTTTTTTTTTTTTCCTTTCCTTTCGGGAGCGGGAGGGAGGCGATAAGCGATAAGGCATTGGAGTGGGGCATGCTCAAGGTGGACGCTGGATCGAGAAGAGCGGCAAAGTGGGGCGGGGTAGAGCTGCTCAAGGCCATCAATCCATCACATTATCCATGTGCACAAGTAAAAAAATCCACTCGCTCTGTTCCCCGCAGCTGCTTTGCCGCCAACGCCGCCGCCGCAGCAGCAGTTAGCAGCAGCAACAGCAGAGTAGCAGCGAACATTGGATGGCAGGTGACCACATGTAGGATATTTCGAAACGTTTCCGGCAGTATTGCACTGTGCATACATGTGTATGTATGTACTTATACCAACCCCCAACACATATGCGTGTACAAGTCAAAACTAATGCTCATGCTCAAGTGCGTCCGCCGCAGAGAGCGGACTTTGCTCCGGGGGTTTCTTTTCTGCCGCCGGCTGGCTTGACACTCTGCACGCCCTGGTATCTTGCTGTCGCATCCTGCTGCCTCATACATACACACATACGGCTTGCTGCAGACAGGCGGAGCTCGACGAAATGTGGTGTTCTAGATATCCTGCCACATAAAGTGCAATGACCCTGGTGGCGTTCTGGCGAGGCGCAGACCTCGAGACCCTGGGGCGTATTACAGGACTGCCATATATGACGTCTTTAGTCCCGCATCGGTTCGCGATGGACGATGGTTGTTGACAAAGGTCCCGGGAGTCAAGAGTCAGTACTGGGTAGGTACCTAAGTAGGTAGGCAATACTAGGTACGTAGCACACAGAACGTGCATACATATGCATGTATCATGTACACGCATCCATCAGGCCAATGCAACCAGACCAGAGTGGCAGCCGCCAAGGGGTGCGGCAACGGGCCGGAACGGAGCGCTAGGGACGAGTGGACCTGTGGACATGTGCATGTGGACAACGTGAGATGCGAGTCGACGACCAATGACCGGACGTCAAGAGAGAGGACAAGGCGCGTGGCAATGGCACGGAATGCAACATTTCAGAAAACAACATGGCTGAGTGGTGGTGAATGCTGAGTGATGGGCAAAGGGCATGCATGACCCATGACCCATGAGACAGAGCTGCCTGGCCTTCGTCATCGGCCGGAGCAAGGGTGGCTTCATTCAGCAGCTCAGCTCGTTGGTGGCGAAAATGCTTTCTGCAGAAAACTGTCGCTCATGCATATCAACAGGCACCAACGTTGCAGATCGCATCTTCGGCCGGCCTATCGACCCATCATCTGCTTGTTGCCTTGGCCAAATGAAATGCGGGCTACGGATGCAGCTATTCAAACAAGCGCCGGGAAATTGTCCTTCTTCCAAAAGCTCCTCCTTTGGCATATAAAGGGCATCATAGTCCCCCGATCATGATGCATTCGTTTTGCTCCATCTCCAAAACGCTCCCAACAATTTCCATATCCTGCGTCCAACAAACAAAACACCAAGGGATTCAGATCAGGTCTACATCCTCAATCCAACCAAAGCAAAAAAGTAAGACAGCCCGACTCACAAACAAAGCCCGTGTAGCAAGCAGTATTGACGAGGCATCCAGGTTCAAAACATGCCAGAGAAAGAAACCAAGAGCTCCGATGTGCCGGAGAAGGACACCAAGAACTCCAGCGAGTCAGAGGAGGACACCAAGAGCTCCAGCGAGTCAGAGAAGGACGGCACACCTTTCGCTGATTGCACGGAATGGGAGATAGGAACCGCAAAAGTGGTGGACTATCGCGGCAGTACGACACCAGCATAGGCGAGGCAGCTGTCAACATCTGGCCGCATGGCACAACTTGTCAGGGAAAGAGACCTGTTTCAACCAACACAACGGATCCGCCGTAGCCCCGATAAGGGTGCGGAAACTAAATAGCTTGATTTGATATCTAGGCAAAAACTTCTCTCAGTCTCTCTCTATACTTTTCTGTATCTTGCAGTTTCATGTCAATAATCTCAAGTGCATTGCGTCGCCACAGACGGGCAAAGACATTGCGGTCGAGTTCTGGAAGATTCTCCGCTGGCAACGAGAAGTAATGAGTTAGTAATTGGTCAAAGAGAATTCCCCCAAATGATATCGGATGAACAATGGCCTGCGTGGCCCAAAACGTTCCATTTTTCCATGATTGCTCCATAATAGACGAGAGCGGCTCTCCGTCTCTTTTGGATTTCTGGAGCTGCTCTTCATGTTTCAAGTGCTTCAGAAAGCCGTCATATGTCGGCGCGTATCCGACAGGGTCGATGTCCGCGATAGTTCTCCCGTCGAGCCACTCCGGTGGTTGAATGAACTCAATGGGTAACGAGCAGGCAAATTCTAAGTCGACGACGTAGGTGATATTCCAATCTTCGTCGACGAAAATGTTGCTTCGATGAGTGTCAGTTAGACTATACACAAAAGGGCCGGTATTGAGGTCTTTTCGGAATACTTGTGGCAATACACTCCTCGCGACAGCTAGACCTGCCATCTGGCAGCATCCATCGTCAAAAGAGCGCACACCGTTTGGCTGATGAAGCAGCCTGTTGTCAAAGGCGTCCAGATGAGAATGCACGAAGTCGTCGACGCGGGAGAAAGTCGTTTCTCGGGAAATATCAATAGGGATGCCTTCATTCTCCGGCATAACAAAGTGTATACACAGAGGACGATTGTCTAGATGTAGATATCCTTTGTCGTCCAGTCGGAATGAGCCGATGCGGGGTAGGTTAACACTTGTAAGCGAGAGCATTATCCTTGCGAGGCTTCGCTGCAAGTTTTCTTGGAGGCGGGCGTCTTTGTAGTTTTCGTCCCAGGAACTTGAAAGCATCTTCCCAGAGAAAACAGTTTCAATGAGCAGGTAACCGACATCAAGGTCGACGAAGCGGCTGGAGGAGTGGGATACGTATCGCGAGGGCTGTGGGAAGCCGAACGCAGCCAGGAAATAGTTTTGAAGTCGTCGAAGCCAGCGTTTCCACCAGGGACGATTGTCCAGATGCGTAAACTGGAGATGGTAATAGATGAACGGTAGGCCACCAAACGCTTGCAAGCCAAGACACTTACTTTTTTATTAGTAGAGAGACCAAAGCCGTAGAGCTTTGGAATCGGAACCGAAGGGCAGTTCTCTTGAAGCCAGGCGTATGTTGCAGCCTCACAGTTGATCTTCTCATCGCAGTTGCCAGGCCTTGTTGTTTCTCCAACGCGGTAAGGCAGAGGAAAGCGGAGGAGAACGTACTCCGGAACTTCTGGCCTCACAGAGGGGTCATTGTCAATAGAAAGCGGTACACAAAGGTTAAAGGACCCATTCCGCCAGGCTCTCCGCGTAATCATATGGACCTCTGTTGGTTTCACGCCAAGGTGATGTGCTACAAGATCAGGAAAAAGGTGGCTGAATTTATCGATTCGCTTGTAGAAGGCTAATCTCTGCTGCGGATATGCTAAACGATACAGCATGTTTTCATCATACCGCAATGCGGAGGATAGAGTGACGTGGCCCTCGAGGAGATTACGTGTCGTCATGGCTTCGAAGGTGGAAGGTATGCGCGATAGGAGAGAAAGAGAGAAGATGGAAGGGAATAGGCGGCTGCTCGAGGTCTGGAGATTTCGACATGTTTAATCTAATGTGCCAGATCTGGGAGCTTTGCCCAGGGTCAGGGGCCAGTGTGACTTATGGTTGCATTGGTTGGTTGCGGTCGACAAATTTGAGCTTCAGCAAATTGCACCTACGCATCGTACGTACACATATATGTACATATGAAGTAAGTAAGTAAGTATTTTATGCAATATGTACAGAACATAACCCCTGAAACATTGTTGCACAGTGCAGGTTGTTGGTGTCTCATGATCAGCTGTCAGCTGCGTGCACGTGATCATGGATGTGGCTACACAGTCGCGCACAAGTACTACCGTAGTAGCTACACCCAAGTACGTAGAAGATACATGTGATAACGATGGATACTCGCCTAAAAGCAAGTACTCAGTACCTCCACATTGCTATCCTACCGAGTACTTACGTCCTCTACTTTTATCGTCGCATGTCTCGACATGACGGTAAAAGTACTGCCTATCGCGATATTCTGCGCCCGTCCTACTGGATACTCGAATAAATTTCGCAAGTAAGAAAATCGAGGATGTGGATAGATTGCTGTTTTGTCTGTTGTGTTGCACTCGACACCCACTTAGGTGAAGCAAGAAGTTTGTGTAGGCGCACGAAAGAAGTCGTCGACTCATGCTCATGGCGAGGAAGAAAGCCAGGAAGCCAGAAAAGAATGGTCTGCTTTCGGTTGGCGTGTTTAAACCACGCCATTCAGCCTCCAACGACTTATTTGATGCGGACTGGACACAAGGCTGGACCAGGCTGGACCAGGCTGGACCCCCGCTGACTGCCTGGCGTGACTGGCCTGGCCTGGCCCACATGGCTGCTGGCGCAGAAGCACAGAATTTCTCGACCTCCACAACACCACACACCCTTCACCTCCACAAGCTCGTCTCTCCGGTTCCTCTTGCCAAAAAAAAAAAAAAAAAAAAAAGTCGTCCAGATCCACCACGCAGCAACCTTTCCCGACTCAACCACGTCCCTCGATACTCGATACCCAACGTCCTCTTCAACGTCTCACAATCAACTCGCCCTCTCTATCCAGCATCTGTATTACCTGGTCCAATTTACGTCATTTCTCGGCAGTTGCACACACGCGCTTCGTTTTGGCACACGATCCTCGTTATACAGACGCACACACAGACACACGCGCGCATACAGACGAATAGAGACGCTGAACTTCTCACTTTGCTTGAGCGACCTCGACCCTGACCACAACCGACTACAGCCGTTCACAGCCAACCACAACCAACCGCCACAACCGCAACAGTGACCACAAGTTGCAATTGCGTCTCCCGTTTTCCGCCTCAAGGCCTGTCGTGCTTGATCCTCTCTGTTCTCATCTGCCTCATCCTGCAGCCAGCTTATTCGCCTCAAAACCACCACCAACCGCTTCGGAGCTTGTCGTCTACATCTCAGCACGCCGCCGGTATCGTCGATTGCAATCTGATTCGTCTGCGATTCGCCTTGTACAGTTCTCGCAATTCGCTTAGCCCATTCTCCCTCCCTCCCTCTTTCCTCGGGTCCTTCGCGAGTCTGCTTCGGAGTGTCTACCGACTTCGAGCCGCTCTTTCCAGCGCGACGCCTGATCAACCTCTTAATGGCGACCGACAACAATAACCTTTGGACCCGTCGCACAAAGTACGTTTTCAATGCCACTCACTCTTCATACCCTGCTTCGTGCCACATTGCCCCTGCTGTGACTTGATGCCGATCCTCATCAGCATGATAAACGGCTAAATTCCCATCACCACCACTAACCTGATTTCTTCGTATAGCTCTGGTAAATTGTCGCTCACGACATCATCGATCGGTCCCAACGGCTCGTCAGCGCATGATTTCTCACGCAGTGGCTCTTCCATATCAAAGCGCCACGGAGGCGATAGCTCGGCGCACGGAAAGTCCAGCCCTTTCAGCACGCCAGGCGGCGGCCTAGTATCTCCCACAAGCGGTGCTTCGAGTGCGTTTGGTTTGGGATCGGGGGCCTTTGCGTCATTTGGATCAGCCAAGACGCCCAAGTCGGGCGCCAATCCGTTCGATACAGCCTTGGGATCTGTCGTCTCCAAAATCACAGTCGCAAAGGATGGATCCAAGCCCATCTCTAAAGTCTCCAGCATGGCATCCATTGCTGAGGACAGGGCGTCCGCATCGTCTTTGGCTGCCAAAGCCCATCCGCTGAAAGATGCATGGTCTTTCTGGTACCGGCCGCCAATCTCAAAGGCCCACGGCTTCATTGAATACGAAAATACATTACATGGGATTGCCACTGTACGCACTGCCGAGGACTTTTGGGAAATCTACGCTCACTTGAAACGACCGTCCTTGTTACCCGTCGTGTCGGATTACCATTTTTTCAAAAAGGATATTCGTCCCATCTGGGAAGATGACGTGAATCGCAAGGGAGGCAAGTGGGTCGTGAGGATGAAGAAAGGCGTTGCTGACCGGTACTGGGAGGACTTGCTTCTGTCTCTCATTGGTGACCAGTTTGGTGATGCTGGTGAGGAGGTCTGTGGCGCGGTCCTCAGCATGCGCAACGGTGAAGATATTCTCAGCATCTGGACCCGCGCAGCTGATGGTCGAGTACTCAAAATTCGGTAAGAGAGGGCAACTCTTCTTTTTTGTGTCTTCTATTCATGAAATAATGGACTTGGCTAACCACACTCTTGTCGTTCGTCGCCACACAGGGAGACAATGAAGCATGTCCTCAACTTTCCCTCCAACACACGCGTAGACTTCAAGACTCACGACTCTAGCATCCAGCAAAGGACTGCCATTGATGAGCAACGCCGTGAAAAGGCCCAATTGAACCAGGGCAGCGAGAGACGTAACACCCCCAATGCTCAGCGACCAAATCAAGATTAAAAGCGCAACAATGATTATGAATGCAGTTTATTTTTATTTTTTTTTAGTTTTTTTTTTCAGGCTCAAACCATGGTCATCATGCCGATTTCATGGCAGAATTCATATCACGGGGTAGGTCGGGCTGGGTTGCTGGTTCTTGGGAAGGGGAAGGAGCCCAAGGTTCTGCTTTTAATTTGTGTTTTTGCTGCATATCAGATTTTGCTGTACAGTACGAGTGAAACACCAAGGCAAGAGCATTAGATGTATATGTGAATTGTATAACGACCCAGATTCTGCCATGCCATCTGTTGACGCGACGCCCTTACTTGGTGTGTGTGTGTGTGTGTGTGTTTTTCTTTTTCTTTTTTTTTTTTAGAAAGAGAAGAAAAGAAGAGCAGATAGCGCACGTGATGCTGCATGACATGGCTTTGTCCATATTGATGTTCTCTTTTTGTCGTGTTCTAAAAAGCTATAGGGTTTAGTGCATGAAATGGGTGTATGTATGTATGTGTGTATGTGTGTATGTGTCGTGTCGTCGTCGTATGCATTGTATGATGTGCTGCGGTGCGTTGAGGTTGTGTTTTGTATAAAGTATTTTCTATGACATATTTTTTATAACAAATATCTGTTTTATCAAGTATTTTTAAAAATATATACTCTTTTACAAGATATTTTCTTTACAACGTTTTTTTTTCAAGGCATTTTTCATAATATATGTTCTTTTATAAATTCTTTTTTTACAACATATGCTTTATTATAAGACGTGCTTAATAAACATCTCCCCCCCACCCACTCCTCTCCTTCGCGTTACGCCCCCCCGCCCCAGGTGCTGAGACAAATCTGTAATGTCGGGCTGCTCTTGGTTTCTTTCGGTCTTTCTTTATATCTTACTTCTGTTTCATTGGGATTGGTGCTCTTCGTTTTCATTATATTTTTTACAGTTCCTGCTAGGGCGCATGTAATTGACATGGACGCCTCTCTCGCTTGATGTACTTCTTGCTAGCCGTATGACAGCCTCCTTCTCGGACAGGTTCAGGGGCTCACGTCTTCCCATTGACTCGTGGTGTTCTCCTCCGCTCCCAAATCTGCAGATACGTCTCCCCCAGGTAGAGCAGCTCGCTCTGGACCTTTTCCACAAACAGGTCCTGGCAGCTGACCCATTCGCCCGTGGCCCGATCCCTCACCTGGGCCTTCCACGTCTTGCGCTCGTCTCCGCTGTCGGCGACGTCTTCCCTGGTGCGGACCGCCTCGTGCACCACGTTGGCGACCAGGTCGTACCAGATGGGTTCCGAGGGCGGCCACTCCGCCGGGTTGGGCTCCACGTAGGGTGACATGTCGAGGTTTCTGGCGTCAAAGGTGACGATGGTGGGGTTGCGCTCTGTCACGAACTTGTTTTGGGAGAAGCGCTTGACGTGCAGGATGAGGAAGGGCGGTAGGGGGTGCAGGAGGCGGAAGCGCTTGCGCTGGGAGTGGTGCTCCTGCGCGGAGCGGCCGTCGTACTTGGATAGGATGGTGGAGAGGGGCACCTGAGGGATGATGTTTTTCTCGAGCTCGTCCTGGAAGAGTGGCGTGGCGGGGAGGTCGAGCGTCAGGAGGAGGAAGCGCACAATGTCGACTTTGACCTCGGCGGCTTCTTCGAAGCGCAGACGGTCGGTGGCGTCGGCGCGGGCCGTGATGGCCTGGGATTCTACTTTGAGTTTGCCCTGGAAGGTGCGTTGAATCATGGAGCTTCCGGGTTTGGTCTTGCTGCCGCCGAGACCGAGATGGAGGTTGTTGAGGAACCACGACAAGAATTCGACGGGGTCGGATTGGTTGGTCAGGGTAAAGCGCTTGTTGGATCGGAGGGCAATCTCTTGGAGGAGCTCGTGCGGCGAGACGTGGGCCTTGAAGGCGCGCGGGTTCCAAATCTTGCGGAAGAGGGTCGCGTTCCGCTTGACGAGCTCGGATGTCTTGGAGAAGTCTTCTAGGAGGAAGTAGTTTCGCAGCGGGGGCACGTGCGAAAGCGCCTGCACAATGACATTGAGATAGTCGTTCTCCTTGATGTTGTTCATGCCCACGAAACCAGGCGTGTATTGCTTGCCGGACAGAGTCCAGGATTTCGTCGGGGCCGTCTGCGGTGAGGGGCGGTCGATGCTCATGACTTCCGCCTTGGTGTACCGCGGGTCCGATACGTATTTGATGTCTTCTAGGGACTTGCTCTTTACTTCGTATCCTTCGGGGAGGACATAAACCCTTTGTGTCTCGAGGTTGATGAAAACGTGGTGGTCCTCGTCCAGCGCGTGAAAGTAGGCGTGCGATTTGGGCCCGCGTCCTTGGAAGTACTTGCCGCAGACGAGACAGGCATACACGTTGATGTTGGACAGGGAAACCGAGCACAGTTTTTCAAAGTCAAAGTCGAGCACGTGCCGATCTATCGTGTCGAGGTACAGATCGTCGTAGCCTTCGGTGGGATTTGCCTGTCGCAATGGCGCAGAAGCCACGGGAGCATCTTCGTCAAAGTCGTCCAAGTCAGATGCGTCGTCTTGGCTGTCTGTCGTCGTTGTTTCTCGGAGAGGCGTGGGTGTTATGGAAGAGGAGCCATTCGCGATGGGAGGGCTCTCGAGATCTGCGGTGCGCGACTTCTTGGAGGCGGGTGAGGCGATGCCTGCGAGCTCGTCGAGCGGTTCAGACGCCTGGCGCTTGGCCATTTTTTCTCTCTTGAAAATGACCAATTCTTGCTTGTCTTTGCGTCGGTAAAAAAAACCTCAAGCAAGTTCACTGAGGATTCTGCTCCGAAATTTCTGGTTCGTCAGATGGAAAGGCGTAGCGATGTGGTCGTGCTTCCGCAGAAATGAGCCTTTCCGCGGTCTTTTTTTTTTTTTGGCCTCCGTTCTCGTGAGATGAAAGCGACGTGTGTTTGCCTGGCCAAGTGAATGGAGCTCGTCGAGGTTGCATGTCGCACAGCCAGAACCGCAAGCTGCATCATTTGTGGGGCCAGTCCGATGGTAATACAGTGCGAGCCCGTGTCACGGGAATACGGACCGGCCAACTTTGTGCAGCACATACACTGCACAATTTGTGTACCTACGATTATGTACATGCATAAGTAAGTGTGCAGGTATTTTTAAGACTCCATTAGACCCTGATGCACCATATCATATCACATATTGCGTATAATCCGACCTTTGTTCCGTGATACTATTCACATTATACATACATGTCACATTGCAAACAGCATAGAATACATCCCGCTCATCCAACCATGACAACATCCGCTGTCCCGTCGCCCAGCTCCTTGACGGGCGCACCACTCGTCTCAACAGGAGCCAAGCTATCCATCTCCTGCAGGGTATATTCCATCAAGTAACTCTCATCCACCAGCTCTTCCATACGCTTATAGTGACGCTCCGTGTACACACGCAAACCCTGGAGCACGTCGTTCAAGCTCTTCTGTCCGCGGGCACCCCTCACTGACAGATTGGAGAACTTGGAGGCGGGATAGCTCCGGACCAGCGTCCACAAGATCCGCTGAGCGACCGGCGCTGTGCGGGCATTGGTGTTCCAGTCCCGCAGTCGAAGAAGTAACAAGAAAATCTGCTCATCGGACAAATTTGCCAGAACCTCATCGACTGCCTTAAGTCCACATAGGCTGCCTTGGTCGGGAGTGCTACTGGTAACTACCGAGGTGAAGAGGTTAAGTAGACGGCCCGGGTGGTTGAGCTGGAGCGCCAGCGTAATGGCTTCTCTGTATGAGCCAGCATAGATATGGTTCTCCAGCTCTTGTTGCTGTTCAATCATCTTAAGCGTGGCCTGTGACGCGGCAGCTTGTGTCTCCGCAGATGTGTCTGTCCAGAACGTCACGGTAGAATCGCCACTTCCGGATGCAATAGCATTGGTTTCAGGGTGAACGGCCACGGCCCAGACCCTGTCCTCGTGGTTGTCCAGAGTACACGAGGCTTCGCCCGAGTTGGCGTCCCACACCTTGACAAGCCCGTCACCGGCAGCGGTAACAAACTGAACTGGCTTCTTGGCCTGCTCCTGTTTTGCCGGCATGTTCAGCCAGGCCACCTTGAGGACGCTGTTGGAGTGACCTTCAAAAGTTCTGATACATGTATAGTCCGACAAGCTCCAAAGCTTTATACTCTTGTCACCGCTGCCTGTGAGGATGACGCCCTTGCCAGTGACAGGGCCGTCGTCCCCTTGTATGGCTGGCAGCTGGGCTGGAGAAAACTGCACTGACCAGACACCTCGCTTATGGCCTCGAAGAATGCCTTGAACCTCACCTTCCTCGACGGACCAGATCTTGACAGTCTTGTCCTGTGACGCCGACGCGAAGAGACTGTTAGAGTGATGAATGTTGATGGCATTGATGTCCTTCTCATGAGCCTTGCGGGTGAAGTGAGCCCTTGGTTTGGTGCCTTGCTGCTGTGGTTGTCGAGGGATATCCCACTTCTTGACTGTTTGATCTTGCGAGCCTGTGATGAGAAATGCAGGAGGGTGCTCGAGGGGGCTTGTTTGAGCAGCAGAGCCCTCGACGGGAGCCAGTTTGGGAAGAGCAACTGCTCCAAGAGATTCGGCATGACCAGAAAAGGTAGCCCAGCACATATACGAGTTATTAGCGGGATCAACTCTCCATAGACGTGCGGTATTGTCCTTGGCTCCGGTGGCAATCCAGTGCCCGGACCAGTCGATGTCCAAAGAAATCACAATGTCCTCGTGGCCTCTGAGCAATGCCACATCCTGACCGAAATAGGGGGCTGCTGTAGAATCCCAGGAGCCTGATACTTTGTCATCGTCTTGGTTGTCTTGGGCGACAGAGATCAGGCGGACGTCCTCTGAGTTAGTCGCCAAGGCCATGAGCGACCTGTCGGGAAGCAAATATGTAAGATCAATGATTTCGTCATGCGTGCCTGATATTCGACGGAACGGCTCGGGAGCTTTCAAAGCCTCGGCTGCATCCCTCGACGGCACTGGATAGAATGCGAGTGTATGATCGACTTGAACGCAGAGGATAAATGGAAGACCCGATCGGTGAATGCCCGCCACAATGCCCTCCTCTTCGCTCTTTTCTCCCTGCGCTGGGGTGAGCTCCTTGCCAGAATCAGTGTCCCAGATGCGCAAACAGCCATTGGCGCCGGCGGAGAAGGTAAGGCGGCCCTCGTCAATGAATCCGGCCGTCTCGACAAGTTCCAGGCAAGGAACGATTTTTCGGATTTTCCACGACTTGGTATCCCACCAAATCATGGTCTTGTCCCTGCTAGCGCTAACCAATGCATGCTGTTCGGGCGAATAATCGATCTTCTGGACATCGGAAACGTGCGATTCGAGGTTGGCGACACAGGCACGTTTATGCAAGTCCCAAACTCGAACCTGACCATCTTGACTACCCGAAGCAAGGCGGAAATTGATGTTGTTCTCGGCTTCGGCTTCGGCCTCTTGATCAGCGCCGTCACTTGCGGTCGCGTTCTTCTTTCCTTTACGCGGACGCCCCTGGTCACCCGATCGAGCAGCTACCTCGAAGAAGTGCAGAGCTGAAATCAGGACAGATGGGCCACGGAAAGTGTGCGTCAAGTAGCCGCCTGCAATATCCCAGACTTTGATCGTACCATCGGTTCCGCCCGTCGCAAGCAGCGTGCTCGTCCGATCGACAGCCAGGACCACAACAGGAGTGCCGTGAGGCTTGAGGGTTCTTATGAGGGACGCTTCGATTGTCTCTTGATCCAAGGATCGCTTCAGGGAGAATATTCTCATAGAAAGTGATCGGGAGCAAATGATGAGATGCGAAGCGGATGGTGTTACTGAGTAGCAGTTAGTATTAAATGTGTAGGGAGAGATGCGCGCAAAAAAAATAAAAAAATAAACGAATAAGCAAATAGCGTACGAGTCAAAGTCGAGATCATTTCGCCATCCTGAGTAGATTGTCAGCAAATGAATCACAAGTTGACGCCAGTTCTGGAGGACATCTTACACCCTCAATCTGGGCAAGGTGCTTGCCGTTGGTGGGGTTGGTGAGGACGGCATCTTCGCCCAAAGTTGTGGCCAAGACGTGAGCCTTGTTGTCGATTGCAATGGCGCCACCAGTGAAGATGGGTCGAATGACGTGTCCGACGTCAAAGGTCGTCTTCAATGGCTGCTTGGTGGCCATGACTGGACGGCTCGAGGTGTTGAAGTGACAATCCTGAACTTGAAAGCATCGCCGGTCGAAACTTTTTTTTTTTTTTTGGTCTGGGGTCCGGCGCTAATGGCGTTGCGGCTGCCGGGATGGTCGGTCCACTTTTCTGTGCTTGGTCTGCATGCATGTGGATGTGGACCAGACTCTTTTGAACGTTGGATTGAACATTGTGGATGCGCTTGCGCGTGGTTGCTCGACCTGGAGCCATTATCCATCGTCAGTGACTTACTTCATCGACTCATCAACACCCAGCCTTCCATGATGGGCTGAAGGAGACCCGAGACATCGCTTGGATTCGCAATCATGGGCATGCAAGGGCCGCTCACGGCCCAGGCACTGGTACGTCTCGTCAACTCAACCCACCTCGTCATTCACAGCTCCCGAGTCCTGGCATTGACATTGGCAAGGGTCGTTCTCCCTACGACGAGGTTGTCGATGGCGAAGGACAAGACGACAGCCGCCAGCCCATTCAGCAGTACGATCATCGCGGTCGGCCCATCAACCCAGACACCAAGCGCATGAATCGCGATATCATCCGGGCACACAACGAGGTGATGCTGGTCATTGGCGTTGCAGAGCCCGAGAATCCATTTTCCAACCCAGAAGCTGAGTCGCAGCGCCGCCATGAAGCACATGAGGAAGCAATAGGTCTTCGCCTAGGATTCTCAGCCAGGACCTGCATTGAAGCAGTAGGCATATTTGGTATCCACGGACTTCGACAGCGGATTCTGGTCAGTATATTTCTCGCAGCTCGTGTAATGGACGTGTAGCCCAGGCACCCTCCCTAACCTTGGCTTGCTAGATTTACAAGAAATATTCTCACATCCCCTTTTGGGGCTTGTTCAAACAAGCCAGGGCCGACTTATCCATCACTCGTGACGTTCTTGCTGGCGCCCCAGCAAGCTTGGCCCTCCATTACCTGGACGAGGAAGTGCGGACGCTATGGCTGAACCAAGGCAGAGAAGTTGCGCGTCGCATGTGAGTGCATTTGGTTTACTGCCTCGTTTTTCTTTTGAGTATTATTCGGCGTTGTGTTTTAAATTGCAACTGACGGCGATCTAGCGTCCGGAAAGTATGGTCTTACGTCAAGGTTCATTTGGAAATCTATGTTGTCCTGCAACGCATGGGTATTATATCTAGGAGTGTCTGGTTTCCACAACCGAGCTTCTTTATACCTTTTACCGAATCTTCACCAATACCTGCTCCTCCACCTCTGTGCGATTATACCATACAGTCACTATTAAGCTGGGTCGGCGGCGCTCTCGTCTCATCAACCCCTTTTTTTGTCTGGATCATGACACAACGTATGCTACGGGATCTGCGTCCACAGATATGGTCTCAGATATATAAGAGACTGCCCAACACTACTTTCCAACGCAAACTTCTTCCTCCTCCGAATCCAACCTCCCTGCCTCCTCCCCCTTCACCGCCTCTTCCTCCGCCGCCTCCGCCTCCGCCGCCTCCTCCTCCACCCCCGAACCATACTACCCCGTCATCTCCAAACGCCTCACCTAATTCTAGCGATGTCAGGTGCGAAACTAGCCAACGTGAGCTTGAAAGTATAAATGGTTCTCCTCCGGGACGAAATGATGAAACATCTCCCTCGGGCCAGCCCGGTCAAGAGACCCTCCGCCGAGCAAGTGTCTTGTCTACCCGAGGCGACGAATACCCCAGCGACGATGAGGAAAACGAAGGGGTCAGCGCCACGCTAATAAGTTTTGATGTGGAAGCCTCCGAATCCCAAGACGCACCACCTGGGCTCTGGTCAGCCGAGCTGCGTCCCAGCGCCGGTCCCGACATACGATCCGGTGCCAGTCAGCAACCCGTCTACATGGACACGCTGCTCACGCGTCTACCGCCGCTGATAGCGGCGCATCTGCTCACAGACGCCGCAATGCGGATCCTTATGACCCCCTACGAAGCTAGTGCCCTACGTCTCGTTGCTCGAATGTTTCGCCTCCGTCAAGGTCTCCCGTGCGGCGACATGTTCAACACGAACCTGCTGGGCGGTCTGACAGGCACATGGCTCGTCAATTTCTTGGGCACGGAACTGCTCAACGTATCTATTTCCAGCGAAGTGTGGGCAGCATTTACTCTCATTTTTCAGTGGTACCACCTGACGGAGGACGAGTGGAAAGAAGAGGAATGGACGGCAGCGCAGTGACGGTGAATTACCTGCGGAGAAGCTGCCCATTTCCGCAGATGCTATCCCATACTTCGGTCAGCGTCTATTATCAGACCAATTTAGCAAAAATGTACTACTTTGTACCATAGCGCAGGTTGCTGTTAAGCCCCCTATTCATGAGCATTACATCGCATTTAATCAGACCAGAGCGGAGCAGTACATATCCGCCCCGTGGTTCTCAAGTGTCTTTATCTATAGCGTGACTCATCACTACACCCACGTCTGGATGGCTTAAAAGTCCTCATAGGCGAATCCCATCGCCTCCGCGGACCACGGCTGCGGAAAGCGCAGCGTCCGCTCCTCGAGGTCGGGATTGCGTGTTCGCCTGGTGAGAGCAACACATCATTGATGAATATACTGCTATTCAGTACAAATACTACATTTCCTATTAAATTATAGCGTTCAAGTCATGAGTGACATATGTATGTACCCGAGCGCCCGCAGAAATCCTCTACTCTAACCACAAATAATATGCGTGGATGCCTTGATACCCAACCGACACAAGAATTTAGCAATATCATCATGCACAAATCTACATGAAAAAAAGGAGAATGAACAGAAGGAGAAAATAGGATGAAAAAGAAAAAGAAACGAGAAACATTGCATCTTTGGCCAATCCTCAAGCACCATGCCGGTAGACTTGTGCGCCTGAATTCCTAAACATGATGGTATCTCTTCTCTGTAGGACCATGAGCGCTCTGTTCAGACCTTGCTCACTGTAGCCCTTGCCCTCGACCATCTCTCGTCTCAACGTTGCCAAGCTTGTGCTCCAGCCAATTGGCAAACGACGCTTTAGCTCCAGCTCAAGACGGTTGACTTCCTCATTTAACTCGCGACTTCCCTGGTTGCTTCCCTGGTTGACGGCGTCCATGGTAGAGCAGAGGAACAAGCGTATAGCTTCGTCAACGTGCTCTTCCGTGGCGATGGGCGAGAGCGTCAATTTGGCAAGAGATTCGGTGATACGAACAATGGCTTCCAGCTGACGGACGGTAATGGGAATCGAGGACCGGGTGTTGGCTTCCAGCTCTGCAGCGTGCACCTGCCTTCGGATTGAGACGAAGTGAGAAGAAAGTTTTTCCGCCGCCTCTGGACTGAGTCGTGGTGCACAGCGCCTGAGGAAAAGAAAAAGGGATTAGCTAGGTTCCGTGCATCGCAGTAGAAAAAGGGAGGTTGGATCTGGGACTAACGTTTTGCAGTAAGTGATATATCTTCGCATCTTGTCCGCCGGAATTTCGGATTCGGCAACCTCTTCAGCTCCTCGACCGTCCATGTGAATTCCCATGACGTGTTTAGCTATCCTCTCGTCCTTTTCCCGCGTGTGTTCATCCTTGACAATGAAGATCATATCAAAACGGGACAGAATCGTAGTCTGGAAGTCAATGTTCTCTCCAGGTGTCTTCATGTCGTCGTAACGCCCGAATATCGGATTGGCTGCCGCTAAAACAGATGTTCTCGCATTGAGAATCGTTGTGATGCCGGCTTTGGCAATAGAAATAGTTTGCTGCTCCATGGCTTCGTGGATAGCGACGCGATCTTCATCCCTCATCTTATCAAACTCATCGATACAAACCACTCCGCCGTCGGCAAGAACCATAGCGCCGCCTTCTAAATAGAATTCTCTCGTCGACTGGTCTCGCTGGACGGATGCCGTTAGACCGGCTGCCGATGATCCTTTACCGGAGGTGTAAATAGAGATGGGAGCGGCCTTTTCCACAAACTTCAGCAGCTGGGATTTGGCTGTTCCCGGATCACCGAGTAGAAGCACGTTGATATCGCCTCTCAACCTCATGCCATCAGGTAAAATCTTCTTTGACCCACCCAGCAGCAAACACAAAATGGCCTTCTTAATATCCCTGTTACCGTAAATTGAGGGCGCAATACAATCTGCCATGATGTTGTATAAGTCTGGTCGCCTGCTCAATTCTAAAAATTCCTGCTCCTCCTCCTCAGAGTACGCAGCAGCGCCCTTGGCAGATTTGTCCAGGTCTGTTTGAATTCCTACGGCTCTCAAGTACGGCGTTCGAATGGCAACGGCGCCAGTGGTGGATGAGTTTTTGGACGCCTTGTTCTGATAAATGGAGAAGATTCCCATTACGGTACATCTTGAACCTGGAACCACACGGTTTGTGAGATATCTGTCTGCGGAAATGAGGACGTGTCGCGGGAGCTCTCCCACAGGTACTTGATCGGGCGCTTCTTGGAGTTTGATAATCTGCTGGTCGACAAATTGAGACTTCTCATGCAGGACAAAGTAGGGATCGAGGCCACACTTTTCCGTTGGATCGTTAGGGACTCGCTTGCGACTACATGTCCTGGGTAGAGTGACGCCTGTGAAGCCACCGAGGACCGGAATGACTTCCTGATTTTGACAGTTACGGCACTGTATATGAAGCTCCGTAGCCTTTGATGACATGACCGATGCCCCGATGACAATTCCTGGAACGCGGACCAGTCTGGCAATGGTCATAGAATCTAGGTTGCGAATAGAGACATCGTCGGCGTCGGAGTGTAGGAGGAGCTGGTGGTCTGGCAGGTTGACTTTCTTTTCATGAGGGAAGACGATTCGATGTGTACACTTCTTCAAGGCTGCTTCAAACTGCGCCCAGCCTTGTTAGCTGCTGGCTTGTCAAAGTGTCAACATCCCTGACTTATTCCTCTTCTCACGCACAAGTGGAATGATCTCAGCAGGTTCTGAGGCCAGTTTGTGGGCCAGCTCCTCGTTGAAATTGATGAGGTCGTTGATGTTGACATCGCAGTAGAACTTTTTGAGCAAAGCATTCTCGCGCAGTTGATCACTGGCAGCTGGGTTAGTTTTGGAGGGGTCTACTGTGATGATGCCTTTGCTGGGCGTGATGAGGTGTGCGATGCTGCAATTGGTGCCACATACCGATAGACGAAGTTGTTGTCAAGTCGAAAGTCGAGAATAAAGGTCTCGAGTTGTTGTTGCAACTGCAGTCGAGTATCGCCGTTATCGCCAAAATTTGGCTCGTAAACGTGAGTGGAATATACAGATTGGCGATCCATGATTGTCAAAGGGCTGTGGTTGATTCAAGAACAGCCAAAACCAGCAAGGTCAAATCCAATTTACGTTTTACCGCCGAGATGAGACGCGCCCGTTAGCGGGGTTTCAGGTTCGTACGCGTCTGGTCCAATCAAACAGGTCTAGCTGAACGCGACGTGAAACGGACTTAAAGTGCTTGCAGCTTTAGGTGGGGCCGCCGTCCTGTGGCGTCTCGTCAGAGATTCCGCGATTGTATCGTCACGTGTGGCCAGTGCTGATAAGCATCTTGTCGGAAAATTGCCGGCTATGCTTGCTAAGAGCTGGGCTGGTACCTGCAGCTCCTTGCGAGCTGATGCCATCGTGGCTATTCGCGGTGACAGCGGCTGAGCTGTCCTCCAGCTTGTGTCTAGTCAGCTATTTCTTTGTGATATCTGATGTCCGCCATATCAGATACATGATGAAATTTGGTTCATTCACTTCATTCAGTCGCTTTTCTTGAGTATATTCCTGACTGTCAACGGCCTTCTCCGACCCGGTCTCTATGGTCTGCAAACGCCAGCGATGATACCCCGGTAGCAACTCCTTACCAAGGCCGTCTGTACAGCTACTGTCGGCTTTTTTTTTTTTTTTTTTTTTTTTTTTTTTTTTTGTCGTCGTGCTTTTCTCTTCTTGAGGTTTGCATCTCTCATTCGTATCAACGATTGGGCATTTGAGCATTGATCACTGAGAGCGTTGAGCATTCTCAATTCTTCGTGCGTCATGTTCTCGTCTTCAAATGCTGGCAAGTCCTTTGACAGCCTCTCAGCGCTGCCACAGGGTGGTCGTCACGAGGTCCCGCTTCACAGGTTTGTCAAAGTCACATGCGTAAATTGTCTTGACGTGCGCTGATGGAAATGCCAAGCAGCCGATCTGGCCAGTCTCATTCACGCTCCGCCTCTCGACGTAATTCGACCGCGAGCTCCATCCATTCGGTGGATACGATATCGAACCCGACGGCTCATTCTGTCTACGAATCTGGGGTGAACGGTATGAAACTTGCAGCGTCTCCGCCTAGCCTTCATCTTCTCTCATTCTAAAATCTGCTGCGCTAGCTATATCAACTCTTCTACAGCCTCCCATCGTACGGACAGGTCTTCAACCACACACAACATTGCCTTCATCAAGTTCCCATAAATTCCCAACTGCGCGCGATATCCCCCCTGTCACGCTGACGAATATTCCCATTGTCGATGCTGCCGAATTCAATCCTTATCTTTCTCAAGTGGGTGCGCTATACGAACAGCTACGGCGAGTCAAGGAAAGTGAGGAAGAGGCCGCCAACAGCCGGCGCAGCATCAAGCATGAAGAGCAGCACCAATCGGGATCAGACAATCTCTTGCGCCCAACGACCAACTCACACCGTCGAGGTTCGGCATCTTCGGTCACGTCATTGGGTTCCTTTGAGACACCGAGTCCCTCGCGAAGGACGAGCTCTGGATTGATGCGAAAAGCCCCCCAAGGTCCAGCTCCCCTATCAACCATCCCCACTGTGTACTTTGATGAGGATTTCCATCTTGAGAACCCTAGGACGTTTGATGTTGTTAGCGAGCGTTCGGAAGTGATTCGCCCTCCGTCATCCGGTAAGGATACCATCTCTTCCGCTCCTCGGAAGGCATTGGCTACAAATGCTATTCTTCAAGAAAAGCTTTCTTGGTACATGGACACAATCGAGGTTCATTTGATCAATTCAATATCAACGGCTTCTACCACGTTCTTCACGGCTCTTGGTTCTTTGAAGGAGTTGCACTTAGAGGCGGCGGAATCAGTAAAGAGAATAGCAGCGCTTAGGGAGGAACTCGAGGCTCTTGACGCCGAAGTGGCCACGAGTGGGTTGCTCATCGTTCAGAAGCGGCGTCGTCAAGAGAACTTGCGTCAGCTTAATGATGCCGTCTCGCAGTTGCGCCATATTGTAGAGAGAATCGCTCACTGCGAGTCACTCGTCGATGCAGGCGAAGTCGATCAAGCTCTGTCTGGCTTCGATTCATTGGAAAAACTCATCGCAGGTGAGCGTGACGAGACGGATGCAAATCCGCCTCTCGGTATAGTTTTGCGCGATCTACGTGGGGCTTCTGCCTTGCAAACGATCAATCAAGATCTCAACACATTGCGCTTCCGAGTTGGAAAAGCGTTTGAGTCGCAATTCATTAGCGTCTTGCTCACAGACTTGCGCCATCATGCAGAATCAGTCGCTGCACCAGATGTTCTGTCTCGCTGGAGCAGTGCAGCCTCGAGGCAGAGAGGCGGCTCTTCACGGTCTTCCTCGGTATTTCCCACCTATCTCACCTCGACCGGAGACCTCAAAACCCAGCTCATGCCAACCATGATTGGTTTGCATCGTGCCAAATACGTGGTGACGGCCGCCATGACATATCGAGAGACTGTCCTTCGAGAAATCCGGAGCCTAGTCCGACGCCCACTCCCCAGTTCAAGCGAGGATGACAACGAGTCCATGCTGTCGGTCTCGACAACCAGCGGAAGCAGACGTCTATCCAGTCAAGAGAAATCAGCTAACCTGGCAAGAAATCTGCGCGCACTGGGTCCAGAAGATGCCGAAGAGCTTTTAGTAAAGGTGTATATTGGTGTTACGGAGACTTTGAGGCGGTTGACGACCCAGGTCAAGGTACTTCTGGATATTGCGAGCTCCGCATCCAGCACGAATACCTCGTCAACCGCAGACGGGGTCCTCAAATCACCTCCTGCCAGATCACCACTGACAAGCCCTCGACTGGATCATTACGCGACGAATCCCCTGGATGACGCAGTCATGGAGCTGCAAGAAGAGCTCCACAAGAGCCTGGACACGAGCAGTCTTCTCACGCAAGCGGTCGACGTTGCCCACGACAAGATTGTGAAGATCTTGAAGGTGCGAGCTGAGCAAGCTACCCATCTACCACTGGACTTTTTCCTCCGTTACTTCACATTGAATCTTTACTTTGCGAATGAGTGCGAAGCCGTCTCCGGACGGAGTGGAACGTCGCTCAAAAACGTGGTCAACGGGCACATCAAAGAGTTTGTCAATCATAACCGCGATGCAGAGATGCAAAAGCTTGCGCAAGGCATGGAAGCGGATCAGTGGAGTGCGAAGGACTTCTCGGAGAATAGCTCGCAATTGTTGCACATGATACTGGACTCAAGTACACAGGATCTTACTGTCTGGACAGAGAACAACAAAATTTGGATCCCACATCGTGATCTCGAGAGGCTCGCAGCAGAGTCGACCGCAGAGCCTGCCGCCCAGCCTACAGAGCCAAACGGAACCAACAAAGACAAGACGCGGTCTGCCATTATCGAGGAGGAAAAGTTTATCCTTCCAAACTCTGCCATCTTGTGCCTGCATGGCATAGGAAATTTCTTGCGTCTGATTGCCGGCATTCCGTCCATGACGACGGATGTAGCCTCGTCATTGATTGCCTATCTCCAGCTGTTCAATTCCCGCTGCACGCAGTTGATCCTCGGCGCCGGCGCCACTCGCTCGGCGGGGTTGAAGAACATTACTACCAAACACCTGGCTCTGGCCTCGCAGGCGTTATCCTTCATGGCCACCCTGGTACCTCACATTCGCGAATTTGTGCGCAGCCATGCTGGATCGAGTGCCGGAGTGTCTAGTTTGATGGGAGAATTTGACAAGATACGTCGCTTGCTGCAAGAACACCAAAGCAATATTCATCAAAAGCTTGTGGACATTATGAACGGCCGAGCAGCGCTTCACGCCAAGAACATGAGGACGATTGACTGGGATACATCGAATGCCGACTCTGTACACGCATACATGGAAATTCTTGCAAAGGAGACGACCACGTTACACCGGGTGCTTACAAAACATCTGCCCGAGACATCCATTCAGATGATCATGGGGCCTGTTTTTACGAGTTACAAGGAACAATTGGGGGCTCCTCTCAGGGAAGCTACCCCAAAGACAGAAGCAGGCCAGCAGAGGTGAGTGCCCCCCCCCCCCTTTTTTTTTTCTCGCTTTACTTTCGTCACGTTCATAAAAGAGCATTGTTGGTGAAACATGTTATATTTTCTGATCAGAGCCCTTTTCGACTGATACAAGTACAGAATGCTACGAGACATGGAATTTTTCTCCACCAAATTGGGCAAAATCGAGGGATTTGGCGATGCAGGAGACTTTCTCGCAGACATTGTCAAGTCCAAAGAAGTGAGGGCAAAGACGCCCGAACCTATCAAGGAAGAAGCTGCCCCGGTCAAGAAGGAAGAGGCTGCTGCTCCGGTAGAGAAGGGAGAGGCTACTCCAGTAGAAACGCCAGCAGAGAAGGAAGGGAACAGTGACGATGGTGTGGCCGAGTCCAAGGCCAACGAAGAGGACGCGTCATCGAAGACACCAGCAAAGGTGGATGAGGAGATCAAGCCTTTGACCAAGTGAAGATCGCAAGAAAGCATCAAGAAATGGATGGAAAGGGGTCCAGGGGTGAGACATCGGCATATGCAGTCAAGACATGAAGATGCACAAAAGACACGTATTTTTCAGGGTGGCCGCGTCATGTCCTTATCGAGAATGCAGTGATGTGCTCTGCACTGTTGATAAGACTGTAATATGCATGTTGTCGTGCGTGGTATGAAAGCCAGTCCGTATTCTGTCGGTCCCTCGTTTTCTATGCGCAGGCACTGGTCCAGTCCACCTCAGGCCGACAGATGAGTTTCTATATACCTACGCGCGGCATGCCGGAATCTGGTCATGGTTGCGTGAGACATTGGTGACGATATTCCACAACTACAAGTGTTTGTGTCCTAAAGCTGACATTATGAGGCTTCCCACATGGATACCAGAATGTAGATCCGAGTGGGTACAGTACGTATGTGTGTATACGTAAGTCGGCAGCCAAATATAGCCAGCCATAGTAATGAGGGATTTCAATCTGCGGCACTTGCTCTCTCCATTAATGCTTCAAAAGATGGTAATTATAAGAGTCTATAGAAGTAGCAGAATACCCCACACAAATGTAATGCCAGTCGGCCGTTCGGCAAGGGCCAACGCATAATTAGCATTCAACGCAACCCCATCTGTATCTACAATCGATACATGGTGACGCAATCCTCGGGAATCCATGCATCGTGGACGGCTATAGGAGTCGAAGTGCCGGCCCAAGATGGCAGATGGCGCCAGATCGATGCCAGCATCAACGCTTTATAAAAGGAAGGCCATCTCCCGCCGGAGTAGGAGGAGAAGAGACAAGCCAAGCACCAGACTTATTCTTTCCTGCTCAACATTCAACACACGAAACACCATCTTCAGACCCAGTGGTACTTACCTCCCAGGCCACCATGCGAATCCCCGTCGTTTTCTTCGCCCTCACGGGCCTTGCCCTCGCGGACCCGAATGCCAATGAAATGATGCCTCCTCCTCCTCCTCCTCCTTCCCATGACGGGCATCCTCCTCCCCATATGCCTCCCCATGGCGGGGTCACGGGCCGTGGCCTCGCAGACCGGGATGCCGATGGCATTGAGATTGAGAATCGAATGATGCATCCTCCTCCTCCTCCTCCTTTCCATGACGGGCACCCTCCTCCTCATATGCCTCCCCATGACGGCGTTAAGGGCCGTGGCCTTGCAGACCGGAATGCCAAGGGCACCGAAATCGAGAATAGCATAATGCATTTTCCTCCTCCTCCTCCTCCTCCCCATATGCCTCCCCATGACGGCGTTAAGGGCCGTGGCCTCGAGGACCGAAATGCCAATGACATCGAGATCGAGAACAGAATGATGCATCCTCCTCCTCCTCCTCCTCATCTGCCTCCTCATCTGCCTCCTCATGACGGCGTTAAAGGCCGTGGCCTCGCAGACCGGGATGCCGATGGCATCGAGATCGAGAACAGAAATCCTCCTCCTCCTCCTCCCCCCCATCTGCCTCCCCGCGACAGGCTCACGGGCCGTGGCCTCGAGGACCGAAATGCCGATGGCATTGAGATCGAGAACAGAAATCCCCCTCCTCCTCCTCCTCCCCATCTGCCTCCCCGCGACGGGCTCACGGGCCGTGGCCTCGAGGACCGAAATGCCAACGGCATTGAGATCGAGAACAGAAATCCTCCTCCTCCTCCTCCCCCCCATCTGCCTCCCCGCGACGGGAAGGTCATTTCGCGGGGGGGTGGACACGTAGTCTGCTGCATTTATGGCGAAATGAGAAGATGCGTACGTAACGACCCCCGAACCCAACCAAACCCAACCAAACCAAACCCAGCCCAACCCAAAAAAAAAAAAAGCCTTCATACAATGTTTGACCCGATCAACTAACAAAATCTATGTGCAGAGGTGTTTCTACGGGGTACGTCGCTCGATACCAGCATTTGCTCTCCGTTCAGGCCCTCAATCGTCGGGCTTCCATTTCCCTTACTAACACGGCTTCTATTATAGGACGGCTGCTGCACCGAGAAGCCATCCCAGCTCGGTGAGTAGAAAAGAAGGGGGTTTCGACTCAGGGGCAGCGCTCTCGCTCTGCAAACATGTGCAAAACGGCGGTTTGTTCGTTCGTTGTTGGCTGAGTTGCTGTTTGCGGGCGGTTGCAGGATGGAGGAGGACATGGGACAATCAACCTTTTTTTTTTCTTTCTTGTGTGAGTACATACTTGTGTATGTATTCATGTATGTATCTGCATATATATCTCTTTGACGCCCACAAGGCTACGCCTGTGTGACGGCCTAAATCACAAGTCGTTGAATTGAGCCTTTTCCATCAGCCGTTGTACATGTAAGTGTGCGTAGGTGTGTACTTACATATGTATTTGTGTATGCATATCCCTTTGGGGCCTAGATTCCTACCTACTAGGTACCTAGGTACTAGAACAGTGAGTATAATTAAATTCCACACTTGGCCATATAATTGAATCATCTACAGCCTTCTGGGCACCAAGGGGATAGGAAAGTGAGTCCAGGTAATTCCGAACATTTTACCACACAATTTTGGTGCAAAAAGTTTCGGAATTACCTACAACCCACTCACTGTATGCAGAGGCACAATAACCATTGATGGTCAACGACCCCATAAACCGCTCCCGTCTTCACCACAGCCATAAGCAAACACAACGCGTTCATCTCATCCGCACATCTTCCTGACTGGTGGAAACCTCAAGCACCAAGCATCTATCTATCTACGAGGTATCTTTCTATTATCTATCTATTGGTGCAGCAAATGCATTCTACCCCCACCCCCCAAATTGCCGTCCCTTCCAGGAAATTATATATCATCTGCACAAATTATCTTCTCGGATGCCAAAAAAAAAAAAAAAAACAGCAAAACACAACAGCACTGACAATGTCAATGTCAACAGTAAAGATTGTTGGAATAAACCACTAAGACCTTGATGGAACCCAACCACCGTAAACATGTTCGCGGTCCCCCCCCTCAGAGCACCCGAACCGACTTCATTTCCTTTTGTTTTTCTTGCCTCAAATTACGTGCAATTACTTGGTCCTCTTGTAAATCTTATCGAAAAATGCCTTGAAAACACTCTTCTTCAAGCCCTCACTCTCGTCAATCCCCTCAATCATGGCGCTGATTTCATTTCCGCGCTGCTCCTCAAACGCCTCGTACCGCTCCTTCAGCTTCAAGTCGTTGTAGAGCTTCTTAACGATGGCCTCCTTCTCGTCGCTCTTGTCGCCGTAGTTTTCCTCGAGAATCTTGCGCTGCTCAGGCGTCGCAATCTCAATGGCCTGGTTGACCAGCCACGAGCACTTGTTGTCCTTGATGTCCGTGCCAATCTTGCCAATGTGTTCCGGCAGGCCAAAGTTGTCGAGGTAGTCGTCCTGAATCTGGAAGTACTCGCCCAACGGGATGAGAATGTCGTGGGCGGCCTTGAGGTTCTTGGCCGTGGCGAGGTTGAGTTGGTGCAGGGCCAGAGCGACGGGCAGGTAGAACGAGTAGTAGGACGTCTTGTAGATGACGATGAAGCGGTACTTTTCCATGGAGAAGTTGGTGAGGTCTACCTTGCCGACCGGCGCAGTGAGCAGGTCGCACAGTTGGCCCATTTCTGTCTGGAGCGTCGTCTCGTGGAAGAGCTCCACCATGTCTACGTAGGCTGGATGCGAGCGGAAGTACTTCTTGAGCAGTATGTAGATGCCCGACTCGATTATGAAGGCATCATTGATGGCGACCATGCCAACGCCTTCTTGGAGGTACCAGCACGGCTTGCCACGGCGCGTGATGCTGCCGTCCATTATATCATCGCTTACAAGGAAGAAGGCTTGCAGCAGCTCCGTCATCCAGCCCAATGTCGCGGCCTGGAAAAATTCTTCGTCGTTGAGGGGTCGGCCGAGGAGGAGAGAGACCGAGTCTGGAACGGACATGCCGCGGTTGCATTTTCCACCGAGCGTATTTACTTCAAAATTCTGTTTTCAACACGTTGATCATTAATTGAACAATGTTTATTAGTCTGTTATTTTTTTTTTTCCTTTTTTTTCCCCTTTCGTTTCTTTTCTGCTTTTCTGCTTTCTTTGTCTTTTCTTTTACTGCAGAGTTCTAAAGCATCAAACTTAATGCCAGATGACAATGAGGATGATATCATCTCCATCGCAACAGCCCCAGCCGTAACCCCCGCCCCCCCCCCCCTTTAAAAAAGGGGCCAGAAAAAGGCTCAAAAGAAGGATTAACTGCTACTTACAGCCTTCAACCAGTCCAGCGCCGCCTGTGGAAGCTTATAAGCCCCGACATGATCCAGAATCGCCTGCTCAAGCTTAGGAAACACCGCCTCAAAAGCGGCACGAGTCGTCTTCTGCGCCATTGTAATGGACTTAAGCTGGTCGAGTTTCCGCAGATGGGAAGCAGGGCAAAAGATGAGTGAATGGAAAATCCACCGTGTATCTTCCACACCTCAAGATTTGAAGATGTGATGGAGGAGACTAGGGAGGACAACGAAAAAAAAAAACAATAACAAATGGGCTGGCTTCGAGGGAGGTGATGAACGGTCAAGGCAGCAATTGGCCAGGCGTTTTAGGTTTTAGAGCAGAGAAAAATGTCACGACCCGTCGGAACCTGCATTGCATGCGGGATCGGAAACGGAAGGAGGGGCACATTGGCCAGTGGTCAGGGAGGAGGAAGGTGGTGGGGGGTCCCTCTCCTTTTTTTTTTTTTTTTTTTTTTT
>SRPT01000670.1:0-16940 GCA_018360205.1 Claviceps digitariae
TTTTTTTGGCCCCCGGTGTGCATAAGCCCGAATTCCCGTCCCCTCGCGTGTCTTACATAAGCCTGTTAAGTTGGATCCCTCACGCGCGGGTATCGGCGAACCGAAGATCCCCTTGGTCTTGGTGCCTGGCCCAGTGGCCCCATTTAAACAAAAAAAAAAAATCGCCGATGCGGCTCATTGGCCGAGTGGGCTCCAGCAAAGCGGAGCGCCTGCTCATTAGCCCATGACACAAGGCCCATGGTAGGGGCGGCGCGGAAAACCCTCTGATTGGCAGTCTTTGGGCGGTCCGCACGAGCAACTGCCAACGACATTCAAGACTCGGGAAAAAAAAAAAAAAAAAAAAAAAAAGATGAGATGAGCCAGCAACCATCATTTGTAAGCCGTACCCGCGCGCAACAGCTTGATGATATGAACATGGAGCAAAGACCCATAATTGCTTTGAAATTCTGCCTGCCTGCTATTGTCTTGTCTTGAATGACCAGAAAACGAAAAGCCAAAAGGGGCCGGCAGGAAATATAAAAACTTTGTCGCGATAACGTGTCTTCCCTCTTCCGTCCTTTCCTCCCTCCTTCGCACTCTGGTGACAGGTTTTTTTTTTCTCTCCCTTGAATCTCGTCGCCTCTTTTCTCCCCCCCTGACCCTGCTGCCTGTCTGATGGCTTCAGCCGTAATCGACTTCACCTCCAACACGCTCGCGTCTGTCTTCCATTTCCTGACTCTTTCAGCCTTTCGCCCTCTGCCCACCGGCCCAGCAGCAGCAACAGCAAACATGCAAGGCCAAAAGACGACCAACATTGTCATTGTAGGCGGCTCCTTCGCCGCAATCGGCACCGCTCATCGCATCTTCCAAAAGGCCGCCAAGACGGCCAACCTGCCGCCCTTCAAGGTCACGCTCGTGTCTCGCGACTCGCACTTTTACTGGAACCTGGCGGCCACGCGCGCCACCGTCCAGGGCAAGATTTCCGACGACGACATCTTCCGCTCCATCCCCGAGGGCTTTGCGCAGTACGGGCAGAAGTTTGAGTTTGTGCTGGGCTCGGCCACGGGCCTGGATGCCGAGAGCAAGACTCTCAAGGTTGCGCTTGCGGCTGCTGCTGATGGCGGAAGCCAGGAGAAGAGCATCGCCTACAATGTATTGATCCTGGCCACGGGCGCCCACACCAAGGGCGACTCGCCCTACAAGTCGAAGGGTTCGACCGACGTCACCAAGGAGGCTCTTCACCAGCTGCAGGCTCGTGTCAAGGACGCCAAGACGATTGTCGTGGCTGGAGCCGGACCAACTGGCGTTGAGCTGGCCGGTGAGATCGCGGACGCATACGGAACATCCAAGAAGATTATTTTGGTACGATTTTCTTTTTTTTCTCCTTCTTTTTTTTTTTTTTTGGTCTCTAGTCTCATCTCTCCCACCCCCCATTCCAAGGTCACCCCGTGACTAACCCATCCCCTCTATTTTTTTCAATTGTTTGCCCGCCGCCTCACAGCTCACCGGAAGCGCCACCGTTTTGCCCGGCCTGCCCTCTCGCATGGCCACCAACGCCACCAAGTACCTCAACATCCTGGGCGTCGAGGTCCGCGCAAACTCCAAGGTGAACGACACCAACGAGCTCCCCGACGGCAAGACCGAGCTGCTGTTTGCCTCGGGCGAGAAGCTGATGACGGACGTGTACATCCCCACCTTCGGCGTGGTGCCCAACTCGACCTACCTGCCCAAGCACATGGTCAACGAGCGTGGCTTCATCAAGGTCGGCGACGCTCTCGACGTCAAGGGCGCGAAAGACGTCTACGCCGTCGGCGAGGTTTCTGAATGTGAGCCCATAAACGCTATATCCCTGGAGGCCCAGTGCAAGCACATGGCCAATAATGCCGTCTTGATTGTGTCGGGGAAGCAGGCCCTGCCGTACAAGAAGAACTCTGTCAGTAAGTAGATATTCTTTTCTTTTTCTTCTTCATGCTTCTTCTGCCTTCAGTCTTCTTTCCTTGCTTTCTTTTTTTCACCCACCATTGCGCGTGGCCCTCATACTGGGCTTTCTTTGATTACATTATATTCTTTGCACTACCCCGTCCTCCCCCGAAATCCCCCATATAATGCATGCACCCCTCTCGCGGTTGAATCATGTGTGGGAAAAAAAAAACCATTCTGACGTGCATCGATAAAACACAGGAATGATTGGCGTGTGCGTCAGCAAGAATTATGCTACCGGACATTTCAACAGCATCCCGCTGCCCAGCTTCCTCCTCATCCGGCTCCGAAAGACCTACTTCATGGACTGGCTTCCTGGTCGTGTGGATGGCTCGGGGTACTAGACCGAGAGCTGCAAATTTGATACATGGACATCCAGTGTAGTGCGTGTTCTGCCGAGTGCGAAACAGAGAGTTTGATGGGAAGGTTTCTGAACGGAGGGGTTTCTGACGGCACATTTTTTCTTCTTTTTGTTTCAGTTATATTCCCCCTTTATACCAACTGTTAATTAAGGTCAATCGAGTAATTTTTGTGCTACAAGACCAGCTTGCAAGTCTTTATACTTAGAAAGAGAAAAAGAAAAGAAGAAGAAATACCCCCAAGACTCGATGTACATTGCGTCGTAGCAGTCCCTACACCAGGAGTATATCCCGGCTAAGACGCACCACATGGCTCCATGAATATTCGTCCCTCCATCTCTCCGCCCAAATCTCCTCCAGTATCGGCAGCAGCTTAGTCCGCTGCTTAAACAACGGATTTAGGAACTGATGCGACGAAAACGTCGTGCGGAATAGCTCCTGGTCATCGATTCTAGCTACGGCACACCCAATGATAAATAAGGGACAAACCAGTCCGGCAGTCAGGTCGGGGGTGATTTCCGCTCGCAGGTATGCCACCGCAACGCCCGTGAGATACCGCAGGGTGTCGCAATCTCGGAATGCTTTCGTGGTCAGGTGTAGATAGATCCTGGCTGCATGATAGAAGACCAGAGTAACTTTTGCGGTGTTTCTACTGCCGTCGCGTTGCGGCTCAGGTTGTTCTTGTTGCATCAGAGCCAGGATCTGTTGTTCGGCGTGGTGGAGGGCCGTCTGGATATCGGCGACTTCGACGCCGCTGGCATTGTTATTGACGTCATTGTAGGGTCCCATCGCAGCTTGCAGCGCGGAAATGCGGGCGATCTGGGTCATGACTATGTTTTGACAGCCCATGACCTCGTCCAGACGAATTCCGGATCCCGTCGCAAGATCCAGATCGTGCATTGACAGCAACCTCGGCTCCGCGCCTTCGGTGACAGATCCAAGTATGTCGAGCCAGAGCACCGCACTGCTAATGAAGCGCATGGAGGAAACTTCTTCGCAAAGATCGGCAGCCTCGCCCTCCAACGGGATACTACTACGAAGAATGGCCAGCGCCTCTTCAGTCAGCTTCGCATATGTCGATCCTGCCTTCATAGCGCAGCGATACATCTCGGTGGCACCGCAGAGATGCATCCTCCAGACATCAGCCTCGCCAGTAAACGCCTTTATCACGGGTTAGCGAGCCATGACTTTGGTTGGCATCGAATGGGAAGACGCTTGTCTACTACCTCGGTGAGCACGAGTTGAATGACGGACATGAGCGTTCCGGTCGCAAAGTCAGGCGACTTCGCGTTGACTCGCGTCATCTCCTGCATGGTGCATCGAACTTCTCTCAAGCATGACTCGAGATGTTGCTGGTGCCGCGCAGCGGCCAAGGCGCGACAGGCAGGGCGAGCGCCGGCAAGAATGGATATAAGGCGATGGTAGGAGCTCAAAGCCAATGCGCCGTGAAACAGAGATTTTGAGCGGAAAAGCAGAGATAATAACCATCCACGCCCACCATCGAGCGGCTGAGGATGGTAGAATGGGTACTGTGCGGGAATAACCTGGTCGAGGAAATGCATGAGGAGCATCGAGTCTCGTGGATTAATGGGCGCAACAAGGGACGAGGAGGAGGAGGAGGAGTTTCGCCATGAGGAGCTCTCCGAGTCCTAAAAAAAATAACCGACCAGTCAGTCATGAAAAGCAGGTATAAACAAGAGGAAAGAGCTGGGCAATACTTTTCTTACCGGTCCCGGTCTCCCGCCCTCAGACGAAACCGTCGTTACTGGCGACGATGCCGACGAGTGTTGAAATGGAGCAGCAGACGTCTCACTTGTCGCTGAGGAGGTTGAAATCATTGCGGAGCTCGCGCTATCGCTAGCTCTTCTGCCGTCGCGATTGTCGTTTTGTTCGCCATTCCCCATGACCAAGTCGGCGGCTTCCGGCCTCATTGCGATCAGTACTGGCCGGTGCTGCTGCTGCTGCTGCTGCTGATCACGATCCAGCCGACGTGAGGCTGGCGACGATTTCTGATGTTTTTGTCTTGTCGTAGTCCTGATCCTGCGCTTAAAGTCCTCAATCATGGCCTGCTCTCTTTCTCCGTTGTCCATCCATTGCGGCTTGGCTCCGTAGCCGTAGCACGTAATCTGGAGCGATTCGCAACTCGAGCACTGCGGCCGGCCCTCGTCGCACTTCTTCTTGCGCAGGCGACACGTCCAGCACCCCTGCTTGCTGCGTAGTATTCCGCTCATTTTCGCCTTGAAGCACGCGAAAACGTGTACCGAGGTTGATTGCGCATAGTTGCGTTGCGCAACGCTGACAAGTAAAGTACCTACATGAGGTACCTACTTAGTAATTGTCCGGTAAAGTACCTAGTGAAAGGCTGCGCTATGACGCTGCAAAAGCGGTCAGAGCTGGCAGAAAAGCAGCTTAATGAGTGATGTACCCCTAGAATCTTAGCGACGTCGTCGGCTTACTCCATTCCAAAAAAAAAAAAAAAAAAAAATCAATGCTTTCTAGTAGCTATCAAGGGTTGGGGAACAAGAGAGAGATACCCATATATACCAGTTTAATGTCCGCTCGGAAAATTTGCCATTGTACGGCCCACTCGCTTGAATACCGTTACTGAGCAATGGGACCGCGGGAGCACAAGGGGCAATGATTGGTCCTTCAATCTCATCAAGAAATGCATATCTAGAGACATAAGAGTGAGGCTTCACCAGTCTCCCAAGAGAGCTCAACAAGAGTACGGCAAGCTCTGAAATGACCGAGATACTTTTCCCTCTAACAATGTGTCTCTCTATTCAGCTAGTGCTAGTACCAGCCGTGGCATTATTATTATTGTCTACATCCTGGCTCTTAGATTCGCCAGATGGATCCCCATCGCGATACAGGTTGTGCTCGTAAATATAATTGATAACTTCATCCGGGATCCTATACAGTGTTAGAGAAGAATCGCAACTGTGTGACGTTTGTACGAACAAGTAATCAATCGTCATGTTCCGCTTCAAAAGCAGGCGGATCTTTGTACTACTAATGTCATTCGTAATGACCTATATCTTTGTCAGTGGTCACGACTCGTGCGGCGGACATAATTATAGAGGTCTATACATACCTGACGAATGATGTGGATGTTATGTTCCCATTGTTTGAGGTTTGCTAGAGCTGAGCTGGTCTCGGTTCCTGTGCGCTCTACGGCAAACACACCGTAATTATTCAGAATATGACTCAGGTCACCCTCGTCCCACACGCCAGGCGCAGACATGGTCTGAATTAAATCGAGACCGGCTAGGAGAACAATTCTAGAGCGTTTTCGGGTACCGTCAGTGCACTCTATACCGCCCATCACCTCATTTATCTCGTAGTTGACGTGATCCAGCACGCGAGCAGTGGGGATATAAGTCGGACTATTTGCTTCCCACGGGTCGACTATTAGCCATTTCGATGACTTCTCAGCGGCAAGCCTGCACATCTCGACGCGGTGTTGAGCAGGAGCTAATCCTTTCTTCTGTAATAAGGGTGAGCAAGGTGAGCATGGTTACGATGGTTAAGAAAAATGGAAAGGCAACATGATGAGGGTATGTCCCCTCGTCGTGCCTATAGGCCACGTTTCCTCATATCATTTGAACTCACCTTATAATTATCGGATACTTTGGAACGTTAGCACACAAGACCTGCATTATGTGGTGAGGAAAGATGCAGCCTACCAGGACTTAGAATGCCCCCTACAACGTGGAATCCTACAATACGTTAGTGACGTCCACAATAAGCAGGATGGATTCAATGACTTGCCAACTGATGCAGCATAATCTTGCGCCACTGTAATGACATATTAGTATTTCTTGGCGGCAGTAGTATATTAAGACGTGATAATAACGCACTGCTGAACATCCTTAGATGTACTGTAAAAGTTAGCCCAATCATGTCTGAATGCTTTTTTAGCGGAAAAAATAAGACAGGGTTGGAGAGGTATAATGTTGGAGGTTAAGCGGATGGTAGCCAGGCCCCTAGTATAAAAAACTGTCCCTTCCTATACAACAGAACGTCGCAGCACCGTGATTACACTGTGCCGGCAACGTTCTGGCGCATACCGGCATCTCTTCCACCCATTAACCTCAACGATTCAGTCCACCGCTCGAAGCCAGTGGTTGTCGAGTAGTGCATGATGAGGTGGAGAAAGGTATATTCAGCAAGACAAGGAAGAGCGTACAATATGTAATCGGAGAAACTAGTAGCTGTTAGCTAGATACCAGCAAAGAAAAAGGCCGGGATGTTGTACATGAGCCGCATGCTAGGAGTACAATTGGTTCTCGATCGTTAGGGCATGTGGTTAAGCCTACAAAAATGACATTAGTAATTCGACGGATGACGTGGAGCGAACAACAGGCAGTCGCCTCATTTTATACGCACGTTGAGAGGGGAATTGATAGTCTGCAGGAGTGTGAGACTGGACGTAGGCGCGATCGTAGGTCATTTTGACTGTAGCTGGTTGGATGTATTGACTTGTATGAAAGAACGTTGCGAGGTCTTTGGAAGGACGAATTCGACAATTCAGAACACGGCGGCCGATGTGAGAGATGAGCGACATGCGCGATCGGTCCGATGCTACCAGCCCCCAATGTCTAGCCTTTTGGAATCTAGAAAAGACCGGCCTCGGAATGACGGCAAAAAAAGAGGCTGGGCAGTCGAGATGTCGACGTTCCGATGCGGATCGCAGTCCGAGTATTCGCTGCGTCGTCTGCGTTGTTGGTGAAGAGGCACGTAAATTCGAGTTCTGGAGGCGGAGAAGGATGGCGGAGAGGTATCGGAGGCGTCGCAAAATCCCAGCAATATCGTGTTGGAGCAGAATGCGAGTTATTGTTGCTTGTGGCGCAGTGCGCGCGACATGAATTGCTGCGTGCGGTGTGGAGGGGGGAGATTTGTTGAGTCACGTGTGGAGAATGCCCCGCATTACATCACCTGAGGCCTTTCGGCAATTTGTGCTCTCGGTTTTTCCGCCCTTCCCTTTTTTTTTCTTCTAAACCACATATTACCAGACGGTTAAAGGAAAGACGGGTTTGAGTTTGCTGGCCTACAAAAAGTCATCTGGCTTGACCGGCTTTCTGGAACCACGAATGGGTGAGTACATGTCTCATTTGAGCCATCAAGCACCCCCGTCCTCGCATCTACGTTGTGGGGGTCTTGCAGATTTCCACTCTCGATATGTTGGAACTCTAATTCTAGGAGTGTCCATCGACTCGCAGGGCAGTCCTTCATTGACAGGTTTCCATGCTTTCGCCTCGGGGCTCGCCCTCTCAAAAAAAAAACAGCCCGTCGAGCCAGTTCTTCTCGGGAATGGACGGAGCTTAAAGACACAAGCCCACAGTGTGTCTACCGACTCGAACAATGCAAGAGCTTCGTCGACGAGTTCGTGACCGCAAAGCATATTTTGATGAAATAAATCAATGGACGGTATTGTCTATGAATTGATTTGCACAAGCCCTACGTTCCTTTGGATATGGAAATATTCTTCTCGGCCTGCCATATGGACCGGTCGCCCCCATGCCGACTTTCAAGTGCGGCTTTACCAACAACGCATCTCGTAGCTCATCCAGACCAGTTTCACCTCAACTTTCTCGCGCTCTTGCTTGCCATGAGCCAAAGCACGAGTAATTCGAGGCCCATTTGACAATGTCGGAAGCTTCTAGGAGTATTTACACGGGTTGTGGTGCAACGAGTTCAAACTCAAGGCATCAATCACTTCAGTCTTGACAAAAAGTCGCACAAGAATGATGGACTGCTTGTGAAGTGGGCTCCTCGTGGACTTCTTGTGGACCTGACGCTGACGAGGACTAGAGAGAAGCAGTTGGTCGGTGATGTTCATGTTTGGCTCAAACGCGAGGCCGCAGGAGTTGGCAACTAAATAACCGCTTCGTGTCCTGAGTATCGATGATGGTTTGTGTGCAGGATTCAATTGCATGATATACTTAGGCATAGAGCCTCCTGCCGCCCAGAAACACCTACATGTACGTCTTCCAGGGGTTCCCTAGCTGCCAATTTTCAGCCAACGGCCAAGTGGATTGAAGACGTGAGCTTGGCGAAAACCCCGGAACACCATGGCGACGATACCATCTCTTGCCTTTGACCGGTGCATCCTGGACGTTTACATGGGACCCCTCGACGTTTGTGCCATGCCGGCGGCAACGAGATCTAGAGACATATCGCAGTAGGCTCGGAGACAAGGAAATTCAGAGCTGAATCCAAGCATATCAGCCATTGTGCAAAAAGACGGCCTATCCGCTAGGCACTTTCACATGCATGCTCCAACCAGCACTTGAAAGGCGAACGGACCAGACAAGGACCAGCTTGAGCTCTCTGCCCTCTTCACTTCTGTCTTCACGTGCAAATTGCGCACCGGCGGCCGTTCGCGTACATGAATCGACGTCATTTTCTCTGTGCGCACGATCCTGAATTTGAGTAAGCATCCGTGTCGCAGGTTGCTCAGCAGGTTGCTTAGCTTCCGATGATACTATCTGTGGCGCACCGTCTGATACAGTTACAGCTTGGCCGCAGTGCATCTCATGTTCAAGGACCACCGGTAAGTAAGTAGGAATCGCCGACGCGGCATCCGAAAACTTCCACGTCCCTGCATAAACCAGCCAACGTGCGTGATCGTAATTCGCGGGCCTCGGCAAGATTTCTTATTCGTACCAAGAGCAACATGCGTGCATTAATCCGTGTCCTGTTGTGACAATACATTGTTTTTGTATAAACCTACACGAGTCATTGTGCTTGGAAATGGACTGAAAAAAAGAAAAAGATAGTAAAAAAGGGTATCAGAACGTGTGTGCCTGGCAGACCCAGTAACCTGCTGCACAACGCCGGCAATCGCCTTGCGGACGGACATGCAATGAATAGACTGGGACAAGGGCCCCGTCTCCGTCAGGGCTCGTTTGAAGATCCGAGGCCAGAAAAAGACTAGAGGAGCCACTCCGACAGCGGGGAATCCCATTATTCCCGTGTTCCAGATTTTGTAGCTGTCCCGGAGCTCCTTTGTGCGCGGGCCGTGAGACTCGTCGTGGATTCATGTCACATGCTAAAAGACGAAGACCAAAAAAAAGCAGAGTAAGAGAGCCGAGAGTAGGAGACAAAGGGAAATGAAAGAAAATGAAAAAAAAAAAAAACATCTCGGCATTACCAAAATGAAGCCTGGAGAACTAAGCGCAGGATATTTTTCCTTTTAATCCGATTTCTCATCACAACGCACAGCAACCCCAAACGAGATTTGGGGGAAAAAAAAAAGAAAAAGAAAAAGAAAAAGAAAGCACCTCCACCATTTTCCCTCAAGGCGAGGTCCGCTCTACGCCGGAGCACTGTGCACTCACCACCAGGGCGGATAATACCCGCCGGCGCGCCTCGTGGTCGGCGAGTCAGACCAGCGGGACGGAGAACGGATCGAAAATTGCGTGACTGGATCGGCAGTGTCCTTTGCGTACCTTGCTGGGCTGGGCTGGGCTGGGCTGGGCACGGGCGGCGGACAGGAGGAGGGGAGAATGTTGATTCGGCGGCGGGTTTTGGATTTGATGCGAGGGACCACGGTGAAGAAAAGACGATGGGCCGGTCTGGTGCAGGGAAATGTCGAGGGGAAAGATTGCGGCTCTGGTTGTGGGGTGTCTTGAGGAGTTGAATTATGTATGGAATTGATTTGTATTGTAATGAAATGACGCTGTAATACTAAATGCTAAGAGGGCTAAGAGGGACAAAAAAAGCTAAAAAAAAAAGAAGAAGAAGAAAATGAAAAAAAAAAGGAAGAAAGGAGATAGAAAATCTATAACGCGAAAAGCAAGGTCGCAAGCTCATGTCTATATGTGTTCCCGCCTGGTATCATTGTCTATATCGTTTCCAATAGTCCAACGCCGAAATGCACATGCCATCCAACTCCGTTGTGAAAGAAGAATTTTTTTTTTTGAAAAATCGTAAAATTGTCGCAGCACGCCGACATGGTGCCCCCCTCACACCTCTTTTACACCATAGTCTCATCTCCGGTTTGGCGCGTCTCGGGTTGTTGTTTGCGGTTGTCGGGACGCTTCTGCTGATCGCGCCGTCGTTCGATAAAAATGTTCAAGAGACCGGAGAGGAGGAAGAAGATGGCGGCGGCAAAGGAGAAGGCCGTGCTGGCGTTGAAGCGGGCGCATTGTGGCTCGAATGGGGGGGCAATGTTCATCCATTCAAAGACCCATCCGCAGGGGTATCCCGTGAACTGTGAGGTGGAATGTCAGAGAAGAACTTGTAACTTGTTGGGTCGTTTTGGGAAAACGAAAAAAGAAAAAAAGAAAAAAAAGGAAAAAAAAAGCTGCGTTGGCCAAAAAAGAGGAAGAGAAAAAAAAAACATACATTGAATAACAGGCCAAAGACGCCCCACCACAGCAGGCTCAGCGCGATGTCAATGGGAACCTGGAAGAAGGAATCGACAGAGGGGAAAAGACAGATGATGGTGGCCAGCAGAGAGAGGCCCGCGATGAGCTGGGTGTAAATGAAGCGGCCGAGATTCCAGGTGGTCGTGTCGGACTGTTGGATGAAGTAGGCCGTGATGCCCGTCACGATTGCCGCCGAGGCAAACTGCAGCACCCTGAGGGCGAGGATGGCGATGCGCACGGCTTTGGTTTGCTTCATGGTGAGTGTTGTATGCGAAATATATGTATGCGTGTTTTTTTTTTGTTTTTGCTCTGCACTCTGGAGAGATTATGTCCAATATGGCGGCGCGAGAAAAGGGTGGTGCAATGCGTCTGGGCAGGCAGTATCGCCAAGCAAGAAGACTGAGAGAAGCTGAGCTGATGTTGATGATGAATATATAAACCTCTAATCAGAGCTCCGTCTCTGAAATCCATTATATACATATTCACACACATATATACATGAGATATGTACATGCAACGCGCTCGGGTCAACATGCAGTAGCATGGTTTTACTAAAGAAAGAAAGAAGGGCGGAAGCGGGCCAAGGGGGAGGGGTAAAAGGGGCCGCCGAACAAAGGACGTGATGCCGTGCCGCAAGACGGCGGCGTATTGTTGCGCGATGGCAACCCGAAAAAGACTACGCAGGTTCAGAGCAAGACAGGGCACAGTTCTGGGTTGGAGGACGAAGCAGGACCCGCATGCAGGACGTGAGGTGCACATCGCGATTGAGATTGAGACGGCGAGACGGCGAGTCACGGGAGGCTGTATGCACGTGCGCTCGGGCCTTTCATGTTGGGTCCCAAAGCTGCTCCATCTGGGACTGGGCTGGGCGTAGCAGTGGTGCTTTGGTGCCGTCGTGCCGTCGTGCAGTGATGCAATCCATACGCCGCCATCCCGGCATCCCGTCGTCTGTCCTAGGTACAGGTAGGAGGTATGTAGGTAGTGCCTTCCCAGATTGGTGTGCGTGACGTGGGCAGGCCCTTTCAAAGACACCAGACGGAAGCAGGTGCAACCTTCCGACCGTCTCGGAAGCTGCAACCCAGTTGGCAGAGACGGCAGACTGCCAGCCGGGCACCCTGAATGTTTCATTCATCACTTTCTCATAGACTTTCTGTCGCCTCAATTTCCTCTTTCTGCAGCACGGCTGGTTGTTCCAAATACCGGACGTGCCGGAGAGCTCGTTGCTTCAGAAAAAAAAAAGCCCGCACGCATCGCACGCATCGCCAGGGCGCTGTTGCATGCATTTTACGCCCATTTTTTTTTTTTTCCTTTTTTTTTTCGTTGCGTCGCCTCGATGCTCTCACGCCGCCGAGTCCTGACGACCCGCTTATTAGTGCCCGTTTCTGCGCGCGCGCCGGCGCCCCTGGCTGTCATGACTAGCGAAAATGAAGCGCGCCGGTTGATCAGACAAACAACTTGCATGGGTAACGGGCTAGTCTGGACTTTGCTTGTGAATGGAGGCTCAAAGGGGAAAGAACAACGAAAGGAAAAAAAAATCACAGATTGATTGTGAGAAATGGCATGTGATTCGATTTTGAGCTTTTTGCTGGGGTTTTTTCATGATTGATTCACTTCTGTGAGTCCTATCCATGCTCGTAATCTTCATATCGCTACTGGTATTGGCCAGTATCATGATTCACTTTTTTATTTCTCCTGTCTGTCTCTCTCCATGTCTCTTATTATTTTCCTTTCCTTTCTCTCCGCCTTTCCGCGCCCCTCTCTATAGCTTCTTTTCTTTTCTTTTCTTTGCCTTTTTCTCTCTTCTGCCATTTCGCGACTGACTGCGTGTATCGGATTAACCTTCCTAGCGCGGCAGACAGGAGAATTCGACGTGGTCACTGGTCACCGCTTCCCCAGTAGGCGCAACATGTCCGAGTGGCTTTGTTTGTCGTCCGATCTGATTTCGCTGCCGACTGGTGGCATGGAAGCTTGTGGCGCACTGCTATTCATCCCGACGTATGGACCGACTCTTGTTCGCGAGTGGCGCAACGGTGGTCATGAGACTGACTGGATTTGTCATGATCTTTGCATAGGTAAAAAAGCTTGTCCTTTGTCCATGCGGATGTAAATCGTCGCACCAAATGATAAAGTCTCTCAGTAAAAGAACTGTTCATTCCGGGATGGATTTTCCGCTCGCCGGCGTGAAATGTCTGCAGTCGAGGGTTACTCCCATATCCCTGAAAATACAATGAGGGCGCATCATGATGGGACAAAAAGTGCCGATGCTTTCCTCTGCCGGCAATTGCACAAGTCATGTCTTTGGCTGACATCGCCAACGCGCCACTCGGGGCAGAGGGACCACGCCATAGGCCTTGGGGAATCAAGACCTGCCAATGAGGCTGACTTCGTCGACATCGTCGGCATCATGTTATTGGCCAAAGTATGCGTGCGTGTAATACCACACCCGCTCGTGTTTTTCTTTGTAACGGTATCGAATTTGCGTGGCTGACACGTAGTATAATGGTTGGCCTGTCTCTACGTCAGAGTTGCGATGGCAGACGTCAACCATGTAAACGAGGGGTTTCAACATAGTATATATTGGGGACCTTTCATACAGGACGATATCGTTGCCCATACTTGGTCATACTTTTACATGTATTTCACTGTCACAATAGTCCTCTGGAACGAAGCTAAGCATAAAAAACCTGCAATACTACGCTGAAACTCAGAAGCAAAGATGCTCAAGGCGCCGCTCCGAATATGGGCCATGATCAACCACTTCGTGGTTTGGATCTCGGCCATTATCGTCACCGGAATCCTGTCCTGGATCATCAGTGTTGAACCGTTTGGTAGCTCGTATGGGAATCGAACGCGTATACTCTACGAGGAAAGCATTGTATGTTTGGCCCCCAATAAGCTCGCCAACCGTGGGAATAGTATCGATTAACTTGTAATTTTTTTCTGCTTTGTTCCTTGTTTCCAGGCCGTCATCACACTTGCCCTCTGGACCGTTGGAATGATCCTACCCCTGATCAGCCGCTACAGAGGCCATTTATGGCCCGTCAACCTCATCTTTTCGTATCTGTGGCTCACGTCTTTTATCTTTTCGACCCAAGACTGGGCGGGTGGTCGCTGTAACTTTGTCGGTCCCGTCTTTGGACGGTGTGGACGGAAGAGGACAGTGATGGCGTTTAACTTTTTAGCCTTGTAAGATTTTTTCCCACACGTTCTTTTTTCCTTTCTATATGAATTTTGTGTTTTTTTTTTTCTTTGTTCGGCATTCACATATGTGCATCTGCATAGAATGTTCATCATGGTGTGAGGACTGCGTTGGCTGACGACACTTGCTAGCTTCTTTCTCTTGGTCAATGTGTTTGTGGAAGAAGCGCTATTCCGTGCTCGGACGGATACGACTGATCATGGAGTGACCAAGAACCGCCGGGCGGGCGCTGCGGGCGCGCCTGGTGTCCAGAATGGCCATGAAAATCCTGTTGTTTAACAAGATGGGAAGGTACCTACCTAATGGTGAGACGGATGATGGGTTCGTCGACAGTCAATCGTGCATAATCGCGCATATAGGATGAAGCAAGACGAAGGATGGGAAAGACGGAAAAGAAGTGTGATGAGTGTAATCAGGGGATTTGAAGTCTGGATCTCTAGTGGGACAGATATGGGCAAGTCGGCTTGTATTTTTCAAGATGGGCATAATTTTCAAGAATTCTTTTCTCATGTCTCTTCTCGAGTCTCATAAAGAGATGCCAAGATATTCAAGTAGACATGACCGGTAGATTCTCGAGCGAGAAAGGGCAGAAAAATGGCCGGCTCATGTCGGACCCTCTGCCAGCTCTATACATGTATAATGAGTGTTGTGCACATTTTGATACACTCATTTGGGATTGCGTCAAGTAGTCACCCTAATGGCAAACATGATCCTGGTGTTTAATCTACAAATTGGCCGTGGTTGCGCGCGCAAATGGTATATATGAGTCCTCCACTGCGATGCATGACTCTGGACGATTTGGAAGCATCAAAATCTGTACATGATATTCAGGCTTTTATAACCTCTTCTTCAAATAAGTATCTGCTTTCCTTCTCATCTCCTTCCATGTCTCAGATCTGCACATGGATCTTTCAACTACTCTTCGTTTCAATTCCACCCCCTCCCGCACGTCATCGTGACATACTCTATTCGCAGACAAGGTACACATGTAAGTGGCGAATGCGACACCCCCTCCCGCCACACTTGCCTGCCTCGTCACAAACCCCGAAAGAGCAAAGAAAAACGTCACAATTGCCGTGATTATGACTTTTCCCACTGCTAGATGAGATTCCAAACGCCTCCATCTTTCGTTTGTCTCCTGGGGGCTGGCATTTGCTTTCCTGTGTCCGAACCACCCTATCGTGGGTCGATGAATCATCAGCGCGGGAGTGTAGTGCGCGCGCTGGACGTCATGCGAGCCCCCAAAATGAACAGTTCGCACGAAAGAGGAAGAATTCAGAACGCCCATGTATCGGGCTGCGGGCCTTCATGGCTTGGAGAGCTGGGGTTGAAGGAGAGGAGCCACGCTCGGTGTTGAGGAATGCGTATATATATGGCGGGCCGAATTCCTGTTCAAAATCGCGTGGGTGGACAATGTTAAATGGGTTTTAAAACTCTGTTGATCTGTTGAAAAAAAAAAAAAACCCATTATTCGTGTTACAAAAGAGGTCTTTTTTTGTCGTTTATCAGTGTTTTCCCCTTCTGGTGAATTCGTGATGGCGCCTTCATCCAGAAAAATGCTGCGTCCGACGACGCTGCTGCTGACGGCGATATTGCACGCCAACGTCTCGCGCGCAGCTCCCTTTGTCGAGGAGGCCAGGACGACTGTTTCGAGTGCAGAGACGGCGATCCCATCGGTTGTGCCGGTGACCAACGTCACGTCGCATGGACCGTACACGGGGCCGACGGCGACGACCACGGGGGCCGAGTCTATTACGGTGGTGGCTCCGTCGATCCCGGCACTGCCGCCGCCGGCCGACGCATATGCGTACCCGGCGGACGGGAAGCTGCACGGACCGCAGCCAGCGCCGTACACACCCAACGGCGGCATCGGCACCAACGGGTCGGCGCCGGTGTACCGGGTGCAGAGCGACTTTGACTACCAGTCGCTGGCGCTGGGCCTCTACCAGGAATGGATCGAGCTGGACCTCTTCCACTGGGGACTGGCGACCTTCTCGGCGGCCGAGTTTGACGCGTTCGGCATCGGCGCCGAGGACCGGTTCCTGCTGCAGTACATGGCGGACCAGGAAGTCGGCCACGCGACGCTGCTGTCCAACATGCTCGGCCCGCAGGCGCCGGTGCAGTGCACGTACAACTACCCGGTGCGCAACGTGGCCGAGTACATCGACTTCAACCAAAAGCTCACGCGCTGGGGCGAGGCCGGCGTGTACGGCTTCCTGCCGCACCTCAACTCGGGCCCGGCCGCACAGCTCCTGCTGCAGAGCATCACCGTCGAGGCCCGCCAGCAGCTCATCTTTCGCCAGTTCGGCGGCCTCTTCCCCATGCCCGAGTGGCACACGGTCGGTATCCCCCAGAGCTGGGCCTGGACCCTCCTCGCGCCTTACATCTCCAGCTGTCCGTCGGGCCAGACCCGGCTGGTGTGGCAGAACTTCCCGGCCCTGCGCATCCTCAACCAGCCCAACCCGGCCCGCATCAACGGCTCCCACGTCCGCAACGAAACCACCGGCGGATGGGTCAACTCCCTGTCCACCGCCAACATCCCCGCCTCGGAGCTGTGCGTCAACGCCAGCACCTCCCCGCCCGGGTCCAACTGCCGCGCCGCCATCTCCCACAACCGCACCCTCCCGCTGTCCTACCCCGGCCGCCAGGTCTTTCTGCAGTGGGATCCTCCCGGCCGTCTGGTCGGCCCCAACAACAGCTACGTGACCGCCACCAACGTCCGCGAACCCAAATTCGCCGCCTGGGTCTCTCAGCTCAACGTGACGTACTCGCCCCTGATCAACACCACCGTCCAGCCCAACACCGCCTACACCATCCAGCCCAACTCGTCCACCTGGGCCGGCGATCCGGCCGTCAACGGCACCATGTTTCTGGCCCTGACGGATGTGGATTTGTATGTCACGCCGTATAACTTGTCCTTGTTGAATCCGCATGTTGCGGCTTTGGCGGTGTACCAGGCAGGGTGAAGGGATTTTTTTTTTACCCATCATTTGTTTTGCCTTGATATTTTTCGTTGCCCTTTTTTTTTTTTTTTTTTTTTTTTTTTTT
>SRPT01000671.1:0-16890 GCA_018360205.1 Claviceps digitariae
ATTAGCTACTATAAAGCCTGCCTTTCCCTCTTCTTTATTAGCTTTTTTATTAGCTTCTTTATTAGCTTTTTTATTAGCCTCTTTTAAGTCTGTTTTTCCCTTTTTTTCCTAGCTTCTTTGCTAGCTTTACTAGCTATTTTTTTCCCCTAGCTTCCTTCCTTTCTTCCTTTTAATAGGCTATAGGCTAGAACTAACGCCTTAGCTATGTTTAAGGCTCTATAAGCTTAAAGCATAGGGTCTTTCCTATATATAAATTTAATAAATTTATCTAATTCTAAAGTTAATAATTACTTATATAATTTAATAAGAGGCTATATAAGATAACTATAAATCCCTATAGCAACCTAGTTAGCTATAAGTAATCTCTAAGGAAGATAGGGATTTACTTTATAATATAATTTAGAAAAATCTATATATTTAGCACTCTAAGCTTCTAGAGGCTATTAATTATAAATATAGCCTTTAAACCCTTTAAAAGCTACTTTAATTAATGCACTTATATAAGTAGCTATAAAAAAAAAACCTCTTATAATAGACTAATATATAGCTTAAAGGCTTGCATAGGCACATTAGTATTAGGATCTTAACTAGCAGAAGGTCTAGTTTTCTAACGAAATAAAGGTCTAACCTCTTTTTTCCTCTTTTTATTAGCTTCTTTATTAGCTTCTTTATTAGCTTCTTTATTAGCTTCTTTAGAGCCTATTTTTACTGTCTTTTTTAACCTCTTTTTCGTTGTATATGCCCTAACCTCTTTTTTAGCCGCAGCAAAGCTTTTTTCCTAGCTTTTCTAACCTCTTCTAACCTCTTCCCTCTTCCCTCTTCCCTCTTTTTTATCCCTCTTATAATCTCTTTTTTATTAGCTTCTTTAGAGCCTGTTTTTACTATCTTTTTTAACCTCTTTTTTGTTATATATACCCTAACCTTTTTTTCGGCTATAGCAAAGCTTTTTTCCTAGCTTTTCTAACCTCTTCTAACCTTTTCCCTCTTCCCTCTTCCCTCTTTTTTATCCCTCTTATAACCTCTTTTTTATTAGCTTCTTTAAAGCCTATTTTTGCTATCTTTTTTAACCTCTTTTTTACTATATACTCTGCCCTCTTTTTTAGCTATAGTAAAGCTTTTTTCCTAGCTTTTCTAACCTCTTCTGCCCTCTTCCCTCTTCCCTCTTCCCTCTTTTTTATCCCTCTTATAACCTCTTTTTATTAGCTTCTTTAGAGCCTATTTTTGCTATCTTTTTTAACCTTTTTTTTGCTACATACCCTAACCTCTTTTTTATCCCTTTTTTTACTAACTATTGCTAACTACTACTACTAACCTTATAGGTTAAAAAATCTAATAGAATCTAGCTAAATTTTATATTTATAAGACTAACTAACTAAATCTAACTTTATAATATATAGCTAATACTAAAAAAGGATAGCCTAGGTTAAATATTTTAGTTAATATTTAAGTATAACTATTACTATAATTTAATTTTACTTTATAGTTAGGTTATAGCATAAGATATTTTAGAGCTTTATAATAACTAGCTTCTAAATAATATCTAAACTAGTAATATTTTTATATAGAATAATGCATTAGTCTATATAGCTTATATTATTTATAAGCTCTTTAAAGACCTTAAGATTAAGGTTATAACTTAGCCTATAAATTTACTAGATTTAAACCTAATTAAAAACCTTTAGGCACTGCTAAAAGAAGGTATTTATAAAGAGCGCCTATATTTACACTTTATGCCTTATACTATAGAAAATTAAGAGAAATTAATGTAAGCTACTTATAATACTTAGCATAGAATTAGTTTAAATATTCTAAGAAATTTAATAAATATAATACCTTATTAGGTTAAAGCTATTATTACTATAGAGGGCTAGTATATAAAATACTAAATATTTTTTCTTCTTCCCCTTCTTTCCCCTCTTTTTCTCCTGGCTAAATATTCGAATTATAGGGGCCACTAGATAAAATTCCTTACGGTACCTGCTCTCGTACGAAAATTAAGGGCATCCCACTGTATGTACATATATGTATGTACATGCGCAAACTTCCCAATGCCTAGGCAAGCTGAAAATCATGTAGGGTAGCGAACAGGCACTGCAAAATTTCAGCGTGCACGGACCAGGCCAGATACGAGACGTGATAAGAAGCCTCATTTTTTTTTTCTTCCACAATCCCAATTTCTCCCCCATTGCCACATTTTCGAGTCTGCGGGCAGATTCAACGACCATGGATTGATATTTGATTTTGCCAATCTCTTATTCTTCACACCCGAATTATGGCCACGTCACGAATCTTCATCAAGGGCTTACCCCCTAACATCACAGAGGCGGAGTTTCGCAATCATTTCTCCGCCAAAAACCGCGAGATCACCGATGTCAAATTGATACCCCAGCGTCGGATCGGTTACGTCGGCTACAAGAGCCAAGATGATGCGACAAGTGCTGTCAAGTACTTCAATAGGTCATACATCCGCATGTCCAAGTTATCAGTTGAGGCTGCGCGACCAGTAGGTCCTTGCCTCGCTCTTTGCCCTGCCATTTGGTTGCTAATGGAATGCTAGATCTCAGACACAGCCTCGCCCAAAGGACACAATGCGCCCCGCCACACTTCCGCGGTGTTGAATAGTCAGAGCGCTGAGCAGGACACAAACCCCAAGAAACGGAAGCGAGAAGAACAAGATTCATCTGATCCCAAGCTACGGGAGTTCCTGCAAGTCATGAAGTCTGGAAGGGGAGGTGTCATTGCAGATGAAACAGACCCAGCTGTCGGGACAGGTCATGCTTCCGAGGCTGCGCAGCTTGCTGTTCCAGAAAATGAGAGCGATGACGAGTATGAAGAAGTTCCGTCCAGAAAAGAGAAATCGAGAAAGATACACACACATCAGGACAAATCAGGGGCAGTCAACAACAAACCACCAACGAAGGAAGAGAGGACCGAAGGCGATGGCACACAAAAGAACGTTGTCTCAGGTGAAGTCGAGCAACTGAATTCGCAAATGACCGATCACGCACCACCAGCAACGACAGCGACAGATGACGATTGGCTGCGGTCGCGGACAAATAGATTACTTGATCTAGTTGATCCGGATGACCTTGCCTCTGGGACGATGTCTAAAGAGCAAGACATGGAGGAAGTTGACAGACAAACATCGCATTCCACAGACGTGGCGATGCCAGACATGGCGGCTGGCGAGGCGACAACGAGTCAGGAGATGGCAGGGCAAGATGCTGTCCAAATAATCTCTCGCACGTCTCGGCTTTTCATCCGAAACTTGTCATACAGCATCACTGAAGACGATCTGCGGGAAGCCTTTGATGAGTTTGGAGCTCTCCAAGAGGTTCGTCGATACCCCAACCCAATAATTTTATCAGCCCATTACAACCACACCACGATTAGACCCCATAATTTCCCCATCCCTCCTCCTAGGCGCAATGATGAACCCCAGATAGGGACAGCTTATACTACGGTATATGATGTGAACCCGGGCGAAAATTTTAGTAGATGCTTCGATTGTCTGAGCAAATGCCTAAACTTGTTGAATTTTTTTTTTTTTCGTTTTCTGCGAGGCAACTTTGGTTGTCATGAGAGAAAAGCATGAGGGCTGACATATTGAGGTCAGGTCCACCTTCCCTTAACTGCTTCAGGATCAACAAAGGGATTTGCCCTGGTCCATTTTGTAGACCCGTCAGATGCCGTAAAGGCATTCCAAGCACTGGATGGGACAACGTTTCAGGGGCGAATCATACACATCATTCCAGCCAACCCAAAACGAGAACAGGGATTGGATGAATTTGGAATTTCCAAGCTACCTCTGAAGAAACAAAATATGATACGTAAAAAAGCAGAGGCAGCTTCAAACAGTTTTAACTGGAACTCCCTCTATATGAACCAGGATGCCGTCAACGAATCCGTGGCCAACCGGCTGGGGGTCTCAAAGTCCGAGCTGCTTGATCCTACATCGACTGATGCCGCTATCAAGCAGGCCATCGCTGAGACGTCCGTGATTCAGGAAACCAAGGCCTATTTTGCCGCTAATGGTGTGGACCTGAATGCCTTCAAATCCACGAGGAGGGGAGATAATATCATCTTAGTGAAAAATTTTCCGTATGGAACTACCATGGAGGAAATCAGAAAATTGTTTGAAGAGCACGGCCAAGTGCTCAAAGTTTTGATGCCTCCTACTGGCACTATTGCAATTGTGCAATATGCTCAGTCGAATCAAGCAAAAGCCGCATTTGGTAAACTTGCATACAGGCGAATCAAGGACAGTGTGCTCTTCTTGGAAAAAGGACCCAAGGACTTGCTCCGAGAAGGCATTTCAACACCAGCCAGCCAGTTGGTTGACCAGCATGTGAGTGGTGTGCAAAAATTTAGTGTTAGTGAGCTGCTGTCAAGCGGTGATAAGGCGGAGGAGGTGGAAACCACCTCGCTGTTTATCCGCAATTTAAACTTCACCACTACTACTGGTCGGGTGGCTGAGGCTTTTGGAGCTCTGGACGGTTTCGTGTCTGCTAGAGTCAAGACTAAAACGGACCCCAAAAAGCCGGGTCAAACGCTCAGCATGGGATTTGGTTTTGTGGAATTTCAAACCAAGGAGCAGGCGCATGCAGCGCTCAAAGTCATGGATGGATATGTGCTTGATGGCCACACTCTAGGCGTGAAAGCATCCCACAGAGGACATGACGCAGCCGAAGAAAGACGGCGAGAGGATCGAGCAAAGAAGGCAGCAGCCCAGAGGACCAAGATCGTCATCAAGAACTTACCTTTCCAAGCCACCAAGAAGGACGTGCGGTCACTGCTCGGGACTTATGGGCAGCTAAGATCGGTTCGTGTCCCACAGAAGGCCGACTTTACCTCAAGAGGGTTTGCATTTGCCGACTTTGTGACAGCCCGAGAAGCGGAGAACGCGCTGAATGCCTTGAAGGACACTCATCTCCTGGGGCGCCGCCTTGTATTAGACTTTGCTGAAGCCGAGGCCGTGGACGCTGAAGAGGAGATTGAAAAGATGCAGCGCAAGGTAGGGGGTCAAGTCAACAAGGTAGCCCTTCAACAACTCACTGGCGGAGGGAGGAAAAAGGTCAATATTGGCAACGACGAGGAGGAACTGGAGGTTTAAACTCATTAGGGAGCAGAACAAACTATTTGCTTTCACTCACGCAAGATGCAATACAAGGCGAAAGGAAGAAAGAACACGAGGCAAATTATCAATGTGCCCAGCGTCCCTGGCCCATGGCCGTGTCGCCCTTGGGAAGGGCAGTTGCCAGTGCATCGAAAGACCGTTTCTCGCCCCTCCTCCCAACTACGCCTTGCTCGATCTCTCGGATTCCCCACTGATTTCCCGTCGTCGGGTCAAGGAGGCGGCGGCGCGGGCAGACTGGAAGCAGCAATCGCGATAGACAATTTCTGGCGGCAACAAAACAACGCGTGGTCAGGCGCTGACGGCAGTCAGGAACCAAGAATGCGGCTCACGGGGTGGATGACTCTAAAGGGCCATCTTGTCTGATTATAATCTCCCTAGCATACCGACGCGACTGTCGACAAACCAGACTTCGGGTGAAGGATTGTCTTTGCCACGGGAGAGCATCGACGAACTGCTGGTGTGCGAGACCCGCTTTGCTATCGACCCTCCCCCCCTCTCCCTTGCGTTGCGTCCCCAACGCCAACGCCCCTCGGCTGCCGACGTGCAGAACAAATGCAGACACTTGAACTGCCCATATGCCTATTAGGTTTGCGACAAGGTCTTCATTGGCTGAGGGCATGACCTCGTTTTCCATCGTAGACATGGCTTACACGGAAGCTTTTGGTGACGAACTGTCGACGGAAGCCCCATCCTTGTCCACTGTCTGGCCTATCCCGAACCACCCTCGGCTCCCCATCTCATCCCACCCTTCTTGGGGATAGTTTACAGATAGATCATGATATTTAGGTTGAGGGGCGCGAAGGAGAAAAAGAGTTGAGTAGCCCTGTTGCTAGCCCTTTGTCAATATGATCCGCTGAAAGCTGTCCCATACTCGCGACGATAAGTCTTGGATTCATACAGTCTTGGATCCTCCCAGGAAATAATCCTACGTTCCAGTCGATTTCAGCACTCTTCTCAGATAATACATTTATCCCACCATTCCACATTGTTAAAATTCCTCTCAGCATTTCTTGTCCTTCTCAACTCGCTCTTCATCTTGCCATTCATACTTTGTGGCTATTGTGCGAGTTGTGCGAGCCACTTGCTTGCGTCGTTTTCTTTTTCTTTGGTCGTCCAGAATCGAGAGCGGAGCTTTGTTCTCGCTTTTGCGACTCGTGCTGGCATTCCATTTGCTTTGGTTACCTACCACCCGGGGGAACTTTTTCTGATAGCCAGCCATGTCTTCACTCTTTCAGCCAAGACCAGTGTTGTCATCACAGCGATACTCACAGTCTCCAGACTATGTCGACACAAGGCGGAACAGTATCGCGACTGACAGAGTCCCGTTGCGTGAGTCGACAGCCAATGCTCAAGCACACAGCTTCAATGGCCTGGTCTCTTGCTACCAGAACCAAGTGGCACTATCGCCAGCTCTGCAGACAACCATTCCTGTCCCGATGGTGCCGTCGCAGTCTCTCGACTACCTTTACAGAAACCCAACTCCTCGTCAACAACCTCGCTACCAGAGGCGGCAAAAGGCGTCCGTCAATCCTCTCTACTTTTGGCCGGCCTTCCGCCAGTACCGCAATAGGCAGGCACATAAGGATACTCAGAAGGACAAGGGTGGTGTATGGCGCCGACCCGAGTTGGAAGATGCCTTTGTCGACTGTAAGTCTTTTCTTTTCCTCTCGGAAACTCTTGTCTACACGTCATGCCACCTCAACTCGTTTGTCAAATGATGCCAAAACTGCGCTAATGCTGCTGACCGTAGCCGTCTTGCTTATGCCCCATATGGGTCGGCGCAAATTCTCCATGGGAGGCAAACTGCATGGACGAAACATGCTGATTAGCGAATACATCTTCGTGATTTGTGTTGCCATTTTGGGAAGCAAAGAAATCTTTCGTATCGACAACAGCAACGAGAGCATCGAACAGATGGGCCGCAAACAAGTTTCAAGCCACATGCAGGTTGTCAAGAAGTTTTTTGAAGACCTCCGATGCTGTAAGTTCTCTCTCTGGTCGACACACGGGCCCATGTAACCCCCCGCCGTTTTTCTTTCCTTTTTATGCCCCCCCCCCCCGGTCGTGTGTGTGTGTGTGAACCCAAAATTTGAGTTTAGAGTAATGCACGTTGAGCTGACCAAGACTCCATAATTACAGTTCACTTCTTATTCCCAGCCGAGGAAAAGAGGGAGCCGGGATCCACCAACTCAGACGACTACTTTGATGACGAAGAACAGGAGTCGTTCAAGTCTAATCCTGTCCTAACAGCTCTAGCCGAGGGTCGAGTACCGGACGTGAAGCCTAATTATGAGTACTTTTCCCAGCTTTTAGCCTTGCAGTCGTCGATCTGTGCACGGCCCAAGACATGCGAAATCTTTGTGTCATCGTCCGAGATCAAGATTCGAGACGATGTTGCCTACGACGCCCACGACACACCGCTGGACCAGGCATCTTTCCCTCACCTAAACAAATACTCCAACTGTGACGATAGCCCAAATGTTCTGGGAAAGGATGTGCTGTTGCATGAATATACCCGTTCTCTCGACAGAACCACCTCAGCTTCCGCCAAGACAGTGACACGGCGGTGGCAAAAGGATTGCCCTGCCATGTACGAGACTCTAAACCTCCCGTCTAGGGATGAGGAGTCTCTGCTGCTCGAGATGTGCGCGACGCTCGATCTACACGAGCACGCAAAGTTCCCGTCGGGCTCGGAGCTCACAGGATTCGTTGAAGTTGCCATCACCCAACCCGCACTGCAGACTCATCGCTGGAAATGCATCACCCGTCTAACCAGACCGGTTGAACTGCACAGCGACGATACTAAACAAGGCGTGTATACCAACGACAGTGGGATTCATCGTCGAGGGTGCAGCGACGCCAAGGTTGACTGTGACTGCCACACCCGCCCTCGACAGGACATCCACGTGCCCTTTCCTGCCGTGGAATGGGCCAGTATTCTCAGCATGGCCGTGCAATATCCCGATGTGGAGCACCAGCGAATGAAGGAGAAGCGCCGTAAATATGTCGACGGGGAGGGCAAGAAGGAACTGGAGCGAGCTGGCAGCAAGCGGAAGCGTTCTGAAGACGACGGCGATGCCGCCTCTTGGGCTCGTCGCGAGCTGACGGGCAGCGATTTGATCTGCAAAGTTGCCATGTACCAAGAGCTATGGTCTTGCGCACCAGACTCGACGCAATGGGTTCGCCAGGGCATCATCTTTTGGCGCTTCAACACAACGAACCAATGGCACAAGTACAAGCCCGTGTTCAAACCGGCGGGCACAACCTGGCGATGGTTGACAATCAACGACCCAATGTCGCGCTATCACCAGCAAAAGGCGCTGGTGTATCCCCAGGTTGGTGTCTCGAGGGATGCCATCATGTCCCCAACGCCGTCCATCAGCCAGCATCTGACTGCCTCGATGAGCGAAACGTTCAACTCGTGGGATCACGGCGGCCACGCTGCTCCTCCTCCTCCTCCTCATGTGCCCCATGTACCGCCTCTGCAGACGCCCAACAATAGCATTGGACTATTTGACTCCTTCTCTAATGGACTAGTCACCCCGCCACCCACAGCCACGTTGCCATCGGGTTACTCGGCTGGTCCATTTGATAGCAGAAACGGGAGTTATGATGCTAGGAGCGCCAGTTTCGATACCAGGAGCGGTAGCTTCGACACCAGAAGTGCTAGCTTCGACGCTAACATGGCGCCCAACAACGGCGTCGGGTTTCTCCCCGCGACGGGTCCAGCCTCGCAGCATGACAGACAATCTGGCCATCTGGGTGGCGGTGGTGCCGGCCAGAACTTTTTTGACAGCCAGCAACCGTATCCGGAAATGAAGCCTGTCAACACTCCGGTGGCTTCCTACATGTCGGCAACCACGGCGCTTGAGCTGCCGAATCAACTGGTCTACGACAACTCTGGAGGGGTCGATGCAGGCCATATCCAGGACTGGGATGTGTCTGCCCTGGACAGCTGGTCGGCGGCGTCTGCGCCGGCCAGCGCAACAACAGAATGGGCACCAAGCCACAGCAGCAAGATGGAAGCATCAGCGAGCCATAATCACCACGCTGTGAGCAGCATCTGGGGTCCTCCGCAATGGCCATTGTCAGCGGGGGCAGCACCAGACTCTAATGAACGAAGTGAAAGTCCGCGACCAATCAAGAGACGGCGGGAAACGATTGACGTTGGCGTGCCTGTTGGTACGAATGCCTGGTGATGGGAGGTTGGTTGATTTGGGGAACATGAGGTTGTGACGCATCCATGTTGGTTTTTTTTTTAGATGCGGTCATTATCGTGCATGTTGAGACGTTTCTTCTTCTTCTTCTTCTTCTTCTTGTTATTATTATTGTTATTCCTCCATCGTCTTCTTTTGGTGTTTTGGGGGTTTATTTTGCTCAAATTTGGCGTCCAAGGGGGAAGCATTCCATGATGAAATCTTTGTTACTTTTCATGTTGTCTGTCCGATGATAATAATACCACATAGCTTAGTCACTTAATCAACATAGTCGTACCTTGGCGTTTTCGTCCATACATGCAACGGCTGGTCATGAGAGTGATTTCTTTTCCAATTTTTTATTCTATCATTGATTTTTCCAACTTGGCATCACCATTGAAGTCGTCTTTCCACCCTGACATTCATCCGCATCCGCATCCGCATCCATCCACGTCCCGGCCCCATGTCCCGTACACTCCAAGCGCCTCGCCGTGACGCGCCTCCACCAATCGCCGTCGTGGAGGCACAACAGTGCGACTTTGGTACGGATTATCTTTTTAGTCTGTTGTTTTCCCGGAAAGTATATGATGCTCAATGCCAAACACCAAATATCCAATATCCAACCCAAATACCCAGTATCCAATACTAGACCACATACCCAATACCAAACATCCTCACCATGCATACCCCCCCCTTCCCTTCCCACCCCCTCCCCCCCCATGTCTCTCCCCCAGCCATGCAGGAAACCATGCAGGCCTCATGCACAAAGTTCACTTCACGCGGCTAGATCCCTGCCCGAGTTGAGCGACTGCCTCAGCTGGCAGCCGCCCATGCAAGGGGGAGACCTACATGCTTCTTCTGCCAAGAGGGCAAGAAAAAAAAAGGGCTAAAAAAGGGCCAACTGTACGGTCCCTGTTCAGGGCCGAAACGCGCAGGTTTGGCGTGGCGTGCGTGTGCGTGTGCGTGTCGCGAGGCGAATAGGGAGGAGCCGCTGGTTAGTCTGGCGGCGGCTTGGAGGGCGAGTTGGGGGCGGCGGGTTTGGGGAATGACGTCAGGGTGCAGGTATATACACACATATAGTACGGGTGTAGGCGCGTAGGTGGATAAAGTACCAATGACGACTTTTCATTTACCCTCTTTTTGATTTGTGTGGATGGGTTTTGGAGAAAAGGCGCATATGGCGATTATGTGCATATATTGTACAGTGTTTATTGTCATGTATTGGTGGATGTCCTGATTGATGCAATTACGCCCATTATTCGGATCGATCCCCCATTCTGGAATGAGAATATATATATATATATATATATATATATATATATATATATATAATACTTGGAAAAATGAAATGAAATGAAAAACAATAAAGGAAGCTACAAAGAAAAGGATGTTTTATTGGTTCCGCGCCGCCCTTCGCCCTTTTTGGATGGGGTGGATTTGCCAAGGGATGATGCTTTTCATCATCTTTACTCTTTTATTTCTCTCTCTCTCTCTCTCTCTCTCTCTCTTTCTCTCTCTCGCGCGCTTTTATTCTTTGAAGACATACCTTGACCTGGCGACCTGGTTGCTTTGCGTGTCGTGCACAGCATCGAGTGCCTCTGGTCGTTTGAAGGCCGAGCACCTTGTTTCTGACCATATTTACACGTCTTTGTTTTGTTTGCCTGCATTCAGAGACCTTCTCTGACGGGGGTATTCCGACATGCTCAGCGCGTACACGATACACGACATGCAGTACGACGTTTGAGCCACTCGATCTGCCACTTGCGGGTTTGGTCACACAACTTTTAAAAAAGTTTGTTGTTGTCTGCTCCATCTACACAATGTATGCAGAAATATTCAGAATGGACGTGGTTTGTCCAGTCTCTGGTTACCACACCAGAGGCGTGGTCGGGGGCTGCGGTGGGCAGAAAAGGAGATGAAACCTGAGCTTTGTGCAAAGAACCAACCGTTGTGCTTATTGCCGTACATCCATGTCGTTGTTGAAGAAAAAAAAAAACATGTGTTCAAATTGCGTCGTGCAGAGATCCTATGTGCGATGGGAAACAATGGCTGGTAAGATGAAAGGAAACTTGCGGCATGTCATGTTGTGCAAGTTTGTCGTCACTCAGGACTGCCGCTTGGGTCGTTTCTTGCACAAAGAGCAAGGTGCAGGTTGTTTGGCCAGACCACTGGATAGAGGGGAACATGGACGATGAGGGCCAGTCGTGGCCAGTCGTGGCCAGTCGCGCCAGTCGCAGCAGTCGCAGCCAGTCGCGGCCCAGCAATGGCGTGAAGTTGTAACAATACTGGTCGAGGGTTCGATTAGGCGCGCAGTTGTGAGTGGTGGGCGAATGCGTGAGGAGAGTGGGTGAGTTGTGAGAAAGTGAGAGTGAGCGAGCGATGACTGATGAGTGAGTGAGTGCGGACACCAACCACATGCAGGGTCCAGACAGATGTAACGGCCCGGCCCCCACTGGTTGATTGGCTGGCGGGTGTTCAGCCAGGGTGCCGCGGGTGCCAGTAGGCGCTGTGGCCTGTCAGAGTCTATTTCCGCCATTGTTTCCTGCTTCCTGCTTCCTGTCCCGCGTGTGTGTCCTGAGTCCTTTCCATTGTCCCATGGTGGTGCAGGGATTGGCCATGAAACAAGAGCTTCGGCTGCATGCGTCTTTGGCCATCGACAGGAGACCGGCACTGAGTTGCATATTGCATCGAATCGCATGCCAGGATGATTGGCCCTGGACCGACGTCTCGACTTGCTGCCCTCTCTGCACCACGATGCCTTCACATCCGCCCTGCCGCCTCATCAACTCGTGTGCAGTCCGGCGGCCCAACGATGGGCTCCCACGGCGGATTTTCCACGATGGGCATCCCATCTTGTCCCTGTTCATGTCGCAGCCATGTATCTCTGATGCATTCGCATGTGTCTTTCGTGTCCCCGCCCTTTGCTTCTTGTTGGGCTCATGTTCTTTAGTACGCCCCTGGCCCCGTCGTCGCCTGACCCGGCTTCGTCTTTGCCATGAAGCCTTTTGTCTCGTTTTGTCTCTTTTCTCTTTCAACTGAACCTTAACTTTGCTGCCTGGTACTCACAGTGAACATTCTCCGCCAAATAACAGATAGATACATTGCCATGGCAAGGTAACGACCACACGCTCGCGAGCCCGGTGATTACATGACTCTATTTCCCGTCGAAACCATCCAAGTCTTTGTCTTGAGATAGCTTTGCTTTCATCGTCCATGTATGCCTGGCGTGGTTGACTCACTGCTCCGTCCGAGGCAAGTCGTTTCTGCCTTGTCACAATTTCTTTGAATCATCGTCACTCGAGTGCTGGATTCCTCTTCGTCGACGACGAGCCAAGACGCGCACCCGTTGTATCGACTGCTTTGCTGTTCATTTGTTCATCACCTGGCCGTACAGCTGGCTGGTGGATCTGTCAGCTGTCCATCAACGAACAACACCAGCTCATCAGCTCACCATCTCACTCGCATCTGAACGCAGCTGTTCATGTTATTGTTGTCATTGATTCTTCTTCTTCTTCTTCTTCGTCTTCGTCCCCAACCTGCCGTGTTAATCAAAAACACCTCGACCCGACCCGACTCGACTCGACATCTCTTCTTCTCCTTCAACGACACAAACCTTCATTCCTTCTATTACATCTTACTTTCCTCGCGCCGCTGGTTGTCATTGCTGCGAGTTTTGATATCTGATTCATTTTCCCTCCTTTTTTCTACACGTTGTATCTTCTCTTGGTTTTCTCCTGGCGAGAAAAAAACAAGTATAGCAAACACACGGCTTTTACTGCATTCACAAACGCTCTTGGTCCACGAGCCAACCTAGTTTCTTCTTCTTCTTCTTCTTCTTTTCTTATTTTTGGGCACACGCCAATCTGCGAGATCCATCGTCTCCCTCTCTCACACAAACTTTCTTTTCATTCTTTCCATTTTCTCTTTTCAGGATAACATCACAAAACGCAACCATGCAGAAAACCTCTTGCCGAGTCAACTTGTATCGACTCTTTTCCACGCTGGCTCTTGCTTCCTCTGTATCTGCGCATTCATGGATCGAATATGCTCTCCGAATCGCTCCCAATGGAACCATGGTCGGGGAACGAGGGTTCCCTCGCGGTTACATGGCTCGCGACCAGCCCGGGTTTAGTGATAAAGTCCCCCAGCATATTCTCCCCCCCGATGGACAGGCCGCCTACACTGGGCAGGAAATCCTGAACAAGTTCCCCTTGGAAGCAAACCCCAAGAACCCATTGCTCCAGGCTGCCCCTGGCGATCATGTCGCCATTATTCATCTGGAAAACGGCCACGTCAGTCTGCCGCAAAACCAGCCTAAAAAGCCCCTCAATCGTGGCACCATCTTCTTCTACGGCACCTCCCAGCCCAAGGAGCAGGAAAAGCTCTTTGACGTGCACTTGCGCTGGAACAAGGATGGCACGGGGGGTGACAAGAGGGGCATCTTCCTCGGAACAAGGAATTACGACGACGGACAGTGCTTCCAGCCCAATACGGCTGCCATTACCAACGAGCGCGCTTCCAAGTTTAGCAGCGATGGAGCTAAGACCTCGCAAGAGCTGCCGTGCCAATCCGATATCAAGCTTCCCGAGAATCTGAAGCCCGGGAGCGTCTACACGGTGTATTGGTACTGGGACTGGCCCGACTTGAACGCGGACAAGATCAACATGCAAAAGACCAAGGACGGAAGTTACCCGTGGGCCGGGTCCTTCATGCGAGGCGACGCTATCCCCAACGGCTGGACCATGAACATGATCTCCAAGAACGAAAGTTATGCCAGCGTCATTGATATCAAGATTGTAGATGCACAACAACCTCAGGGCTTTTCCGCCAAGACTGACGCCAAGCAGAAGTATGTTGCGCAGCAAAACATTTACTCCAAAGCCATCGAGGCCCAGATGAATAGCAACTTCCAGGTTGCCGTCGGCAATACCGGAGGCGACGGCGCAGGAGGCAATGCTCGGGAATCGACATCTGGCTCTCCAACGCCAACTGGCGCCTCTGCTTCCGGCCCCGGTTCCGGCCCCGGTCTCGCTCCGGTCTCGAGTGCTTACAACAATCCACCACCTCCTCCTGCGATGTCAGCAACATCTGCCGCTGGCGGCGGTGTCGTGACAGTCACGCAGACTGTGACGGTGCCGGCCACGACGATACTCAAGACTGTCTACCGGACAGTCGCCTCGACTGACCAACCTACAACGCAGTATGGAGGCGGTGACGTGACCGTCACGGTGACAAGCCACGTTTATCAGCCGAACCGGCCCACATCGACGGGAGCCGCATCAACTCCCGGAATGGCAGCTTCCAACTTGAACTCCAGAGAAGAGGTTGTTGGACACCAGCCCGCCCGCCGTCACGCAAGTAACAAGGATACTAAGCACCCTATTCGGTTTGACGCCTAGTCTATGCAGGGCCCTTTCTCGCGAGAAAGCACGATCAAGCGCAACGGGAGTGATATGTCACAGTCGTAGGCCCCTACTGAGGAAACTAGTCGATCTTTTCACATGTACATATCTCTAGTCATTCTTGTCACAAAACCATCACACGATCTATCACCGTCTTGGGCACCCTTCTGTTTTAGGAACTTGGCCATGTCTGCTGGATCTAGACATGGCGGCGCGTAGAATAGGAACAGAATTTGATGAAATTTGTCATGTATGCGTCATCTTTCCATTTGTGTATGTGTGTGTGTGTGAGTGAGTGAGTGTGTATCTGTTATTTGTCTCCATACAAGTCACGACCACGGAAACCACATCTCCCCTCGATGTTCCCCCCTCCAGAGCTTCATTTCCCCCATCCGTGTATCCCTTCCCCGCAGCACCACAGCCGCTACACCCAAACTTTGCTGTTTGCTGTCTGTCCAGGCCGAGCTCTCGTCTCACCCGCCCTGGTGATGTGGCAGCCCCCTGTACGCCCTACTCTACATGCTGCTCATCTTACCGTGCTGGCGCTGCCGGTCCACGGAAAGACATTCAGTGCGTATGCTTCGATGGTTGGCTTGCTTAAAGTTGCTGGTCAGGTCGTCTCGTTGTTGTGTTGCTTTGCCATGTTGGCGTGCTGTCTGGGCTGGTGGACGTGTTGTGTACGTTCTGGTTCATGTGTTGGTTGTTTTACTGCTTGTAGTTTGCTGGTCACATCGTTTGAGCCTACTTTGTTTTATGAGCCCCGAGTGTTGTTCGTGCAGTTCTCGCTCATGATGGATCCTAAAATCCTGGGAAATGTAGTCAAACAAGATGAAAATAAATGCATAACACATGATATGAGAATAATAATAAGTTATATATGTGACGTGATAAAGAAATGAGAATACTTGCACACATTCATAGAGTGTATAAGGGCGAAAACATGACACGAGATGTAAACAGAAAAAGACAACAGACACTAAAGCAAGGAGACACAACAGGGTATTTTAAGAAGTGTACCGGTCTTACTATACAAAACCATGCACATCGAATACTATGTTATACAAATATAACCGCCTAGAACTATAACAAAAAGAGCAGCAACTAGGGCAAAAGAGATAAGAAGAAAAAAAACAAGAACTAAAATAGAACCATAAAATAAATAGTAAGAAGAGGTCATAAAATTATCCCAAAGAACGCATCAGAAAAATGAACACTTCTTATCCACCATGTCCCTTTCTGTTCCACTGCGTGTCATGTGCGCATATAGACGAGGTGGGGTGGACGGACATGAGAAGGCCATGCCCCCGATCCACAAAGGAGTGTTCTTCTCACAGATATAGTCAAAGGTAAGCTTGGTGGGTTTCCAAGTAATAAAAAAAAATTAACGGATATCATGAGGAGGAAATTGAGTTCCATGTTTTCAAGGACAGGAGGCTGTGTCCGCACACTGCTCTTTTACACAGCCCGCTAGCAAAAGGAACACACCGAGGCTACGGATCAGCATCCCTATCGCCTCCTTATGGTCATCAAGCGACACACCTCATCACCATGAGTGGATTTGCATTTAAAGAGCCAAGCCAAGGGTCAACAACGCGCTGCTTTGAACCTATACGTGCCCATGCACACAGCGGTATCAAGCCCATGATAGAGCACACGACATGGACGGGCGAATCAAACCCAAGACGACAGATGGGCTGGGAACATGAAATGACTATACAGACTGCTCTCCATGTGGCGGCTAGGATTTCCGACGTCGTCATCAGTCGGCCAAGCGAAGAGAATGCGATTCGAGAACCACCCATGCCAGCGACCAGGATGCAGAAACAGCCCTTCCACCCCAAACCACCTCAACATGCTCGCTCACATTTCGCCACACTGCGCAATGACGACATCCATGTTCGGTACGTCCTTGCCGCGGTAGCCCGTCTTGGTGGCTTCCATCTTCTTCACCACGTCCATGCCCTCGACGACCTTGCCGAAGACGACGTGTTTGCCGTCCAGAAAAGGCGTGGGCACCGTAGTAATGAAGAACTGGGAGCCGTTGGAGTCGGGTCCCGCGTTCTATAATGTTGTGAGTTGAAGGAAGGGGGTGGGAAAAAAAACAAAAGTAATGTGGGCAGAGAATAAAAATAATCAAAAACGGCAAACGCAAAAA